>JAOWCC010001501.1:52484836-52663171 GCA_030867875.1 Actinernus sp. WN-2022
CTCGCTACGATCGGGTGAAAGCAGTTACAAAATGGCCAATAAGACTGATCGTTTTAGCGACTTTGTAACTGTGAAATACCGTGTAACTGAATAAACAAAATTGTTTAACTAATACCATATAGTACGTATTTATTCACATAAACAGTAGCTTATTATATATTAAGTTTAATCAGCCTGTAATACAGTATATGTATACACTGCAAGAGGCGTGAATAAACTAATTATCATTATTATTATTACAAAAGGTTACACCCGCTACTCCGACCTGCAATCTCAAATTGTTCAGCCAGTCATTTTGACAAACACTGCCTTTCTAATGATGAGTGATAATTTATTCTTAATATAACGTAGATTTATAACCATTAATATTCTCTCGCTTCTCGTTCCTTCTAGGTTATTTCTCTACTGAGGGTTTGTTACTTTTCTTGACTAGATGCATCTTTCAGTTGTCAGGCACTGAATGAATGTATTGTCTAGACACATTGCACGACAGTAAGCGCTGAACGTCTCTCTGTACACCATCGACAAGTATATTTGGCTCGCTCTCCGCATCGGGCAAAACAGCACTGTTGGCCAGCGGCTTCCACCATGGTGTCATGCGAAATCATTGACAGCAAAACGAAGAGGACCGTAGCAATTGTGAAGAGGGATTTCATGACTACAAACCCGTAGAAAAGAAACAAGATTTATTTCAGTTACAGAAAATGGAACGAAAATCGTTATACGTGTTTAAGACAATATAGGCGTAGCAAATATTGGGACATGTAATCAAGAGAATAAGTAAAACAAACGAATAACGGCAACAACAGGCAGCCCAAGCTCTGTATTTGCATTGCGTGACCACTTTTGTATATATTATCTAAAGAGAAGAGAGAAAAATCCAAAGTGAGAGAAATGCCCTATAACCGCCATTTCTAGACCCCAGAGAACCAACAGACAACAACAAACTCTTAAAGTAAGTTTATTTTCTTTATCTGAGAATTAAGTGAAATATTTATGGCTTGATATATACAAAAGTGGTCACACAGTGCAAACACAGAACTTGGGCTGCCTGTGAAAGCACTAACATTTATAATTTAATTATCATCATGAAGTATTAGCTAACTTGTGGAGCGAAGGAAATGTATTTTAAAACTAAAAAAACACTGAATTTCTAACGGGGCCTGAAAAGAGGCTGAGCAAAGCCAGGATCCGGCTAATTCGTAGATCGAATTTGATTCTGTGTGTTGGTTTTTGTGGAGGGAGGAAAACCGGAGGACCCGGAGAAAAACCCTCGGAGCAAGGGCGAGATACCAACAAACTAAACTCACATATGGCGCCGCGTCCGGGATTCGAACCTGGGCCACAGAGGTGAGAGGCGAAGCGCTTAACCACTGCGCCACCCCGACTCAACATCGAGGGAACAGAAAAATAATTTAAAAAATAATTTTAGAGCGCGCAACAAACTAAACATTTTTTTAAAACATAATGACTTCAGTTGGCTGAAACATACGTATCGACTTATTTGTTAGTGAATATAGGCGATTTAAAGTGTTTGGCGCTTCAGCTTTGAACTTGATATAGAAACAAATATAATACTAATAGAAGCTACGAAAAAGATAGAAAAAGACAAATATATCAATAAAATAGTGAGAAAAAAGTTCACACCCTTACTTTGAAAATAATATAGGAGACGCTGTTCGTTGCTGTAAATCTTCTGACAGTTCCGGATGGGTTGGGTAACTCTAGATAGAATTCCGGCTCCTTTATATAGCAGAGCAGTAAGTTATATAAGCTTCATTTAAGATACTGGTGGCTTACCGGATGGCCGTCTATTATGTCGGGACTATTATCTCGATAAGCTAAACTTTTAACAGGAAATTGTACCTACTGTTAAGCATCAAACTACTGATTAAAACACACCATGAAATAATTAATTAGTACAACTAGAAACTTTGGGGCAATGCACAAATTGAAGTGCTAACAGTAAGAGGTAAGAGAACTAGTACCAATATATTATTTGTGTACTACTCAAGACATTTTGTTTGAATGGTCGCACTTAGGGGTTTCACCACAGACTCAAAAGTTACAATCGTTCAAGACGTAAATAGTCACATATTGGGTTTTCATCCACATACTTAAATTTTACGAAGCAATATGGAAGAAATGGCAATCATTCATGTACCCTCGCCAACTGAGAAATAAACAAAACCTATATTAATATAATACATACTCCGTTTTCTACCTTTCAAATATTCACTGCATTTTAAAAATGTAGATATATGCTAATCTAAAGAAAGATTCTAACGTCTTAAATGATAAATTTGTTTAACATTGATATCATATATTTTAATTAGTGGTGCAGCTGAATTTAGGACAATTTTGCCTTTTTATGTTGAAAGTACCGAATAATCACACGTGTACTGCGATTTGATATGGCAAGCTAAGTAAGCCACTACTAGGATATCATTCCACAGACACGTGAGATAAAAAAAATCGATATTCCAAAAAATGCCTCTAAAGAGATCAAATCAACACATTTTAATATGCTTCTTTTTGCTTTTCCTGGTGCATGCAACAGGTGAAGCAATGAATATTGTTTACACTTTAGCATTCAAAGAAGGCGCCTTTCTAACCTGATAAGTATCACATAGATAAGAAGAAGAATATGAACAATTAGCCATTTTCTATATCCTGTCAATTCAGTTGCATATCAATAGTGATATGTAATTATATAGACAGCTAAAATTACTGCACCCTTGATATGCCAACACATATATGTTTAACCAAGGACCAACAGTCCTTTTACAAATAACGTGACATGGCCCGTACAGGAAGGCAAACGTTTCAATATGGCTGCGATCTCGGCGACCATACACTCTAGGCCTGAGCGGATTGTGCTCCTAAAAGTGGCATATTATGCCGCTAGCACTGCTCCAAATTTTGTCGAATTATGCCCAAATTATGCAAAGTTCAAAAATTATGCTCGTAGATTACACAATTATGCTCACAAAAAAAAACGTTTTTCGAAGGTTGATGTGCGGCATTTTTAGTTGTTCACACAACATTTTATAGACTTTTTAGTACCAACGGACACAGAAACCAATCAGGCGTGACTGTTCCCACGCTCTGAACAAAAGACGGCTTTTGGCTTTTTTCACGTTTAACGCACACTCGTTAAGTGAAATTCAGGTATTTGCTTTGGAAAAAATTAGAATCTAAGCAAAATATACCAGCTAATAATTAGGAAAGGCACTATAAAAGCAATAATAGCATTGCTTTTGGCTTTAATGCTTCAAATTATGCTACAATCTGGTAATTATGCTCGAGCAGTGCTTCTTTGAAAAATTATGCTCGTTTGCTCCAATTATGCCAAAAATTATGCTAGCACAATCCGCTCAGGCCTATACACTCCAAGTGCTGCAGAATCAGGACTTCATCATGTCTTTGCATTACAACTGCAGCTTATTCGTACTTACGAAAACTTTGTCCTGCCATTACGAGTCTTTCACTACATTTGGCCTGCAGTGACCAAAAGTCGCCAGACCGATACTGTTAATGTACATGTATTTAAAAGACTCTTTTAAGACCTATTTATTTAGGAAGGCTTTTTACTGGCATTCATAATTAATTATTTGACATTTTAGCACATTTTAACAACCACATTGTAATTTTTAGTAATTAGTATTATAATCTAGGAATTAGGTTAGTTTAGTCCATCACATTTATAACATTACGTTTGTAGACCATTAGTTGTTGTTATGCGCATGTGAGCATATCCACATAAAACGTGCGCACTATAAATATTAAATTATTATTACTAGCCATTTCAAAATGACGTGACATTTGGTCACTGAGGCCAAATGTAGTGAAGACTCGTAATAGAAGGACAACGTTTTTGTAAGTAGAATAAGCTGCAGTGTAATGAAAATACATGATGACAGATTCTGCAGCACTTGTTATTATTTCAGTGGTGGTTTATCTTTTCATATAGTGATGTATAATTTATATACATATACTTCTTTTAAATAATAGAGCCTATAAACCTAGCCTGCAAGCGGTCCTTGTGGGTGTTTTTTTTGCTAATTTGTTTTCGGATTGGGCTACCTGTCGCCCTATTTTGACCTCTAGCCACAGGTAGCCCAATCCGAAAACAAATTAGCAAAAAAAACACCCATAAGACCTGCTAGCAGGCTACTATAAACCTAAACCTAAGGCGCCATAGCCGCACATACTACCCAAGTGTCTCCTGGACTCTGCATCCAACAGTTCGATTTCAATCGATCATGCGCTCGTCCAGCGTAAATTGAACTTTATGTGACATGCGTAAATTTTAAACCGGTCATAAACCGGTTTCCTTTTCAATTTATTATTGCGCGGTTGTGACGGCAGTGAACCAGTGTGTGCAGAGTAGTCTTCTCTCTTCTATAGAACCGACCTAGCTTTTTCAGAGAAATAAAGCTCAACTGAACCCGTAGGCTCGGTTTCAGCCGTTGGGGTGTCGTTTCTCCAAAGCCTCCCCCCACTAACGGCTGGGCGCGCGGTCAACACACCGTGTCCGTGACGTCAGCGAATTAAAATCCAATATTATTCAATTTGCGTGTTTTGACAAGAAAAGCCGTTTTCCTTTCGAGACTGTAGCGTAGGCTCTAAACTTTCAAAACACGCTGGAACTGAGTAAACTAAAACTCCAAGTGTGAAATGAATTCTCAAGAACAAACACCATTTAAAATTATTGAGAAACTAGGCTAAATTATTTGTTACTCTGTAATATAATAGTGCCGCTCAAGACACCTCGCTGACAGAAATTAAAAGCCGAAATACGGGGACAAAGTTCGTCTTTTCGTCTCCGATAAAGGCAGCACTAATTTTCTTTGAAGTAAGAATGGCTACCTGGTCTTGCATAGGCAAAGAAATGACTGAACATTACGGGTTTCGTGACCTTTGAGCTTGGTACAAGTGACGGTTTCCCAAGTGACTTTCCAAACCCGGTGCGTACCGACACAGTTTCTTCACCCAAACTAACTCTCTTACTGCTTCCTTGTTTGAATCCTTGAATTATTCGAAAGCAAATTCAAAGCTTCTAGTCCGGTTTTGAAAAGTTTACAATATAAATTATGCAAATCAATTCAGCGACAGGATTTGAGTGGCAAGTTTTTGATTGGCTAAAAACCGACAATGCCTCAGCTCGCGCGCCCAGCTGTGTGTGGGGAGAGGATCGCGGGCTCACCGACACCCCCACGGCTGGAAACCGAGCCTACTGAACCGTTGTAGCAGCGTAATGTTATAAAATGTGATGGACTAAACTAACCTAATTCCTAGATTATAATACTAATTACTAAAACATTACCATGTGGTTGTTAAAAATGTGCTAAAACTGTGCCAGTAAAAAGCCTTCCTAAATAAATATGTCTTAAGGAGTCTTTAAAATGCATGTACATTAACAGGATCGGCCTGGCGTATCTCGAAGGGTAGCTCATTTCACAGGGTGGGTGCTGCACCCGGGGGGGGGGGGGGGGGGGGTGACTCTACCTAAAGTTGGGTAGGGGTGTGCCGCTGGGGCTCTGAAACCCTTACCCTGTTTAAGACAAAAAAACTCAAATTTCCATACCCTGTTCAAGACAAAGTGTTAAAATTTTCCCTCTATAAGACAAATAACAAATTATCTATACTTGGATGTCAGTGTTTATTGTGATCTTGTATATGAGTGTCATAACTAAATAAGTCTTCAGCATGCACTAGACTAAATAACGGCACTAGATAAATCCCATACCCTGTTCAAGATCTGTCGATGTGAAAATGGATACCCTGTCTAAGATCAGAAACTCGAAAAACCATACCCTGTCCAGCGGATCATCCCCGTATAGTCCATATATGGGAGTACCCCCCCCGTACCCCCCCCCCCCCCCCCCCCCCCCGGGGGTGCTGCAAGAGCGAATGAGCGGTCACCTAAGGTGACCGCTGAAGTAACAGTTCGCCATTAGATCTTAAATTGTATCGGCGTGATGGTGTCTTTATGCATTTATGAGTTCAGTGAGATAGTCCGGAGCAAGGCCATGTATTGCCTTATATGTTATTAACAGGACCCTAAAATCTATTCTGACAGGGAGCGAATTGTATTCGTATTTCTCAGTGATTGAAATCTCCCGGACTCAGAAAATAGAGGCAGTATATACGTACATGTCAACGCACGGAATAAAGTGATTTTTTTATAAATCTAATCTATGAAGCTCATTAAAACTCTTACACCTTTTTCTGTGGAGATTTGTTTATCGAGATAGTAATTCTCACATTGCATTTGTTTTGTACAGTTGTCACATGAAATACACGTTTTATTTACAAATATTTACTAGTGGCTTGAAGTGAACATAAGTATATTTACATCAATTTGACACTTTATGATTCATAGTTACACACTTACAATTTGTTATAAAGTTATATAAACTTACCGCCATTTTAACTTCGCATTAGCTATAAATAAGCTGTTCAGAAATATTTTCTTAGTTAGACTGTTGACTAGATAACCGAATAAACAAAGCACGCAAGTCAGTTACACTTTCTTTTTAGCTTCTAATAAGTTATGAATTGATTAGCTTGTTTATTCATGATCAAGAAGTTTTCTTTTAAAAGTTATCAATTGAAAATAGAACAAAGGACGCGAATCGGTAACACTTCCTTTATTCGGCAAAGTTCTTTCAAAGTAGATGGTTATCAAAACTTACATACCACAATATAATAACTACGTCAACTTCATTATGGTTTTCATGCATGTAAAAATCATCAGGCTATGTGGCAGTTGTTTCCAGATATGAGATATGACATCGCTAGAGGGGCGATGAAGTTGAGGGGGGGGGGGGGGGCGTTTCGCCCTCCGGAGGGTGAATTCACTGAGGGAGCGGGGGGAAATCGCTGCTACACCGGTCCGGTTCTGGAGAAGAGAGAAGACTACTAGCTCTGCACACACCGATTAACTGCCGTCCCACAACCGCGCAATAATAAATTGAAAAGGAAACCGGTTTATGACCGGTTTAAAATTTACGCATGTCACATAAAGTATTTACGCTGGACGAGCGCATGATCGATTGAAAATCGAACTGTTGGATGCAGAGTCCGGGTGACACTTGTATGGGTAGTATGTGCGGCTATGGCGCCTTAGGTTTAGGTTTATAGTAGCCTGCCAGCAGCTCTTATGGGTGTCTTGCTAATTTGTTTTCGGATTGGGCTACCTGTGGTGCGACGTCAAAATGGGGTTTAAAGGTTCTATTATTTGCAAGAAGTATATGTATATGAATTATACATCACTATCTGAAAAAATAAACCACCACTGAAATAATAATAATCATCAATTACAATCTCGACAATGTAACTTTCCTAACTTAGGTCTTAATTTAGAGCAGCCTATAATACGGTCTAATAATAGAAACTGCCCGTGCGATGGATTTCAAAAGTCGTCAATGGCTGTACGAGCGGAAAGAGAGTTTTCAATATGTCGAAAGTGTTTGTTGTATAATATGAAATTTGATCTAAGTGAAAATAAACTATAATTATATTCAAGCGCGTAGAGCGTGGATGATCTTTACGGTTTTTTTTCTGTCGGCGACTCGTCGGCAGTCATGTCGCAAAGAGTTTGCAATCAAGCGCTCTTTGGTCGAGACTGGCATGATAACTTTTCAAGTATACCTTTTTATATTTAAGACAAAGAATTAAAAAAAATGTCTCACGTCTCAGTTTTTCCTACTTATCGTATGCTACACCCAAAATCCATTGTTACAAGTGATGCGATAAGCCCCGTATCCCACTATGAGCGAGTACGACTTGGCGTTTTCGAGTGCAAGTACGGGCTAAAACGGGTCACAAACAGGTTTGCACAAGTTTATTCAACACTTAAAAGGTTTTGTAAGCGCGCGAGCCAATCGAAATGGGGCTGTTTGAGTAACAGCCAATCAGATTTTAGCGCAGAAAAATATTTTTCAGTGCGCGCCCCCCCCCCTCCGACATTTGACTTCAACTGAGGCTCAGAGGTTTCTTCTCACGAGATTTCTTGTCTCAAGATTTCCTTCAAACAGAGCAGCAAGGTAAGCCAAAACAAACCTTTTTTGTTCGTGTTAGCTGTCGTATAATAAACAATTTATTACACGAAAAGTTGTGTAATACGGCTGGGAATTTACGCCTTTCAGGCTCGAAAAAATAAAACTGACTCGTACAAATACCAAGCCGTATTTCACAACTTTCCGTGTAATAACCTCTGTATGCGAAAAGTAGTTATCATCCACTGTTTATCGCATATTAATGAGCAGTTGAAATACGATGCTTTTACTCACTTCCTGTTTGAGAACCATACTCCAACTGCGCATGTTAGTGACGTAACCGCGCCGAATTAACGAATAACGACTTATTCTTTGCTTCAAACAACAATTCTAGAACATTCTTTTCATTAATATTTAACAATTAGACTCGTAGCCCGAGTACGAGTCGAATGGGCTACGATTCGTAGCCCGAGTACGAGCCGAATGGGCTACGAGCCAATAACCCACACATTGAGGCGCAGCCGAATGGGCTATTTAACTCGTAGCCCATGAGGGCGAGAGGTCTAATTGTTTTAGTATAAACTTTAGAACTAGTCGGACAGTAGAAAATAATAGAAACAAACAAATTAATTGAAGTTGAATTTTTTTTATTATTTCGTGAAAATGGGTGCGGTTTTTCTCTACCATGGGCTATCACAAATATCACATATAGTAGGGTAGCCAATCAGAATGTAGGATTCGTAATAGTCCACTAATTGGTTTTATACTAAAGTTCGTTATGAAATAAAATTGTTTGAATGGTTCATAATCATTTTGATTGAGAAAGGCTCACTAATTTGTGAAGCTAGACATGCTTTGGTTACTGAAAGAACTTTAGATGCTTACCCCTACAAACTCTGCAGTAAACCTTTCAAAAGTTCACTTGATTTCTGTTCTGGGTTAAACGGAATAAGATATATCGGTTAATCAATGTTCACTCGTGTGACACTAGAGCGGATTTCAATTGAGTGTCAGAAGTGTTTTGGTTTTGCGTTTACTAAGCTCTCCTATTGGCTGAGAAAGTAAACCAGCCAATCAGATTCCAAAATAAAACCAAAAGCAAATTGCTTTTGGTTTTGCTTTAGTTTGTCATTGGCTCACAGGGAAGCCACTTATGAGTTACTTGTGATTACTCGCTCCTGTGATTGGCTGGCTGTGGGTAATTTGCGTTTGGTTTTACTACACTAGACTGAAAACCGCTCTATATCACATGCACTCGTGGCCATGGGCTTTTATCACGCGGCAGCCATGTTGAGTCCCAGGAGAATAAAAACCTTTGTTTTCGTCCTGTAAACTCGTTCTGAAACACACCAGTGCGAGGCTACCGGGGTCAAAGCCATTGATTTATCCAAGATGGCCGAACTGCAATAGCCCATTGATCCGGCCGAAAACGTACTCTACAAATAAAGCTGTTTTTCCCATCAATATGATTAGCGTTCACTTCAAAAACACTTTACATGTCACTTTTAATGGTTTACCAAGTCTCACATTTTAAAGTAGCGGAAATATATGGATTTTCATGACATTTAGCAAACAGGCTGAGCTTGCAGTCACAAAATTCAAAATACTGTAACTCAAAAACGAATCACCGTATCGACGTAACAATTTCGAAGAATATTGAGAATACCGATATCTAAATCATATTTAAAGAAGAGTACAATACAATACAACAGACTTTATTTAACGAGAGAAAAGAGGTATTAACCGTGAAAGTTAGCCATCTACATGTAGTTATCTCACATATCTTATATTTATACCTATAATGATTTACTTAACTTAGCACTTCTTGCAATTGTATAAATGATCAGTGATCATTTATACAATTGCAAGAAGTGCTAAGTTAAGTAAATCATTATAGGTATAAATATAAGATATGTGAGATAACTACATGTAGATGCTACGTTAGGTAAAATAGCAATCGGTAAAATAATATAATTTAATAATAATAATGTAATAATATAATATCAATAGATAAAAATAAGTTAACTAGAAACACATTTACAATTCATAAAAAATGGAGTTCAGTTTCTGAAGAAAGTATTACGAAGTCTAAGTTTCATGGCAGTTATTCTAGAAGTTAAGGCATCTAAGGTAGGTGCTGAACCCGGGGGGGGGGGGGGGGGGGGGACTCCCTTATATGAGGGGTACATGGATGCTCGTCGTACCTTTTAGGGGTCAAAATCAGGAGTTTGGTACGACTTAGGGTATCCACCATCAAACACAGACATTTCTATGTAAAGCGGTACCTTTTAGGGGTCGGGTGTCAATTGAACAAAAAAGCTGTTATCAATTTACATTTTCATTATCTTTTAGGGGTGAAAATAAGCTTGAGCCACGCCCATTTTAGTACCTATTAGGGGTCAAATCGAAAATGTCCGACGAGCATCCCCACCTCTTTTATACGGGAGTTCCCCCCCCCCCCCCCAGGGGGCTGAAGATGTAGCGAGCTGCTTATATTCGATGTCTAGCGCGGTACCATATTCAGTGCGTGGGTACAGCAAATTAAGGTCGCATTTACAGGCTCTAGTATGCGCATGTTGCCGAGTGGCAGATAAGGAATTAAACATAAGTTTAAAGCATTAGGATTTATTCGTATATTAAACAGCAAGAGAAGCTTCCCTAACTTTATGAGGTCAAATACTGGAACCCATTTGAGCTTGGAGAAGCGCTCAAGCGGTGCATCACGGAGATGTACACTCTAAGCCTGATTGATAAGTGAAGGTAACAAAACCCCTGGGTTCCCCATTTTATACCGGAACGTCGGGTTTAAGAGCTATTTACATCAAATTTCCCGAGGGACTAGCCATTAGACGACACTTTAGAAACAAAAACACTACTTGTCGTTATTTTTAAATACAATAGCTGATATTACAGTGGCGTCTTCGAATAGCAATTTCAGCGGTATTGACCCGAACGCCTCACTTCGATGTAATGAAGCATTATTCAAACTGTGTATCTAAATTAGTCGTGCTTGTTTAAGAGGGTGTTCGTGTCATGCAAGAATGATGGTTTCAATGGTGCTTCATTACATCGAAGTGAGGCATTCGGATCAATACCGCTGAAACTGCTATTCGTAGACGCCACAGACTGTAATTATATCAGCTATCGTTACTGATAGCCAGAAGTTTTCCAGTCACAGCACACACTCTCATTGGCTAATTCAGGGTCACGTGGCAGTCATCAAAATCCAATGTATTCCTGTTGTTGCCCGCCATGTGATTACATCGTGACAGAAGATGGTGTGATGTGTCAAGATCTTCATGAAAAGCTGACCATTTTTCGCAAAAAAAAGCGTTCAAAATGGAACCAGTTCCAAAGAAACAATTTACATCTTTATCAAGCGCGAGAGAGAAATTGTTAGCTAAAATGGGATGCAAGAATCTTGACACAAAACGATACTAAAAATGCCGTAGCGATGCTGGCAGCGTTTTGTGTTGAAAAGCAGCAGTTTCCCGAAGAGAAGACAACAAACCTCGCTCGTATCAGGTAGTAAAACTAAATATGTCTATAGTAACAAAGCGGATGTTAATAAACACTTAATGACTGTCCCTTCGGGAATCAGTGAGTTTTGTTTCCCCTCGATCCTCGATGTTCCTCTCGACTCCGTCTCGGGGAACATCGGCGGATCTCGGGGATTTCCCTCGGGGCCAGTCATTTTAATGACTTAAAAGTGTTTATTAACATCCGCTCGCGCATAATTTATGCAACAGGAATAAGGTTATAGTTCCACGTTTGCTAGTATGGCTTTAAATCACAGGCCCTTCATAATTTAGATTTCGGTGCTGAATCACCGCATATTGGGCTCACAATAACGACAATTTTATATATTACTGATTTATTAATTTTAAATAAAGGTGCTTAATAACAATGAATGGACACAGGATATTTTGACTTTTACTTCTATATCAGCTGTGTTTATTTTAAATAGTTGGTTTTAACAATATTACATATAGTTAGCATTTTAATGTGGATTTTGTATATAGTTAATTAGTTTATTTTAGTATTATACATACACGACCCCACAAGTGGTAAGGCTTTGATCTTTTATCGTGTTTAAATAAAAGTCATTGCATTGCATGGTATTGCATTGCATGGTATTGTTGGGCGATGCTAGACTGCTAGCAAGTCGAGTGTTGTTTGTTCACTGATAGTGAATGTAGTGAGGAGTGTGTAAGGAGTAAAAGCAGGTCCAGATCAGCTTTAAGCTGCCATAATAATCAGCCTGCTATAACAAACAAAAGATTAATATTATTATTATATTCCGATTTTTTTAGAATGGCTAAACATGGTTCCAGATGGCTAACGATGGCTACACATAGCGAGACATGGTACACGTAGTTGGCTTGGTCAGACGTCCCTACTTACAGACCCAGCCGACTACGTGTAACATGTGCTAGCCATCTGGAACCATGTTTAGCCATTCTAAACAAAATGCGCAGTAGAAAGGCCTTGCTAGCAGTCTAGGGCGACGCTGAATCGGAGGAGGCGCTTTTTCGAGTAAATACGGTATTCAAACTTATTCTTTGCTTTTGTTTCACGGGTTAAGTAAAACCACTATAGTATTCAACAGAAACATCGTCATATCATGTACTGCACAAGCTATTTTCGGCACCGCATTTTTAGTGTATATTGCTGTGCTAGTTAGTTCTAACAAAATCTGTAGTTTATAACCGAAGGCAAGCACGAGTTAAAGTTCAATTTATTCACACAGTTTTATACTGGTTGGTTTTTGTAAACAAAGAAATGTTAATTTAACCAAACGGGTGCTGTGTATTTGAAATGTCGTTTCCAAACAGTTCGTTTTTGTTTAATCTTCTCTGGGGTGTTTAATACGAAGAGACGAATAAACATGTAATGTCCAGTACTTTTTGTCTCCAAACTGTATTGTGTCCCGTGTCTTACTAGAGCGGATTTCAATGGAGTGTCGTAAGTGTTTTGGTTTTGCGTTTACCAAGTTCTCCTATTGGCTCAGAAAGTAAACAAGCCAATCAGATTCCAAATTAAAACCAAACGCAAATTGATTTTGGTTTTGCTTTGGTTTGTCATTGGCTCACAGGGAAGCCATTTATGAGTTACTTGTAATTACTCGCTCCTGTGATTGGCTGGCTGTGGGTAATTTGCGTTAGGTTTTACTACACTCAACCAAAAACCGCTCTATTTTTCATGAATCATTGATTTCCACTGCTCATTAAATTATTTCGTGAATTCTTGTCTGCTTATAAATCAAGTGTCTATTCATTTTAATTGTATTGTTGTTTCATATTTAATTTTGTTTCTATTTTCGGCACCGCATATTTAGTGTATATTTTGATGCTAGTTAGTTCTAACAAAATCTGTAGTTTATAACGAAGGCAAGCACGGGTTCAAGTACAATTTATTCACTGTTTTATACCAGTTGCATAAATATATACAAATAAGTTCAAATAAGGGCTTCATATTTTCAGAGTAGATTCAAAATTGAGATTAGAGATCAATATGCGGTAGCCAAAGTAGCCAAAGCTTTCGAGTTGAATAATTGAGCTTAGTGATTTGCGTAATTGAATATGGTAGCATTAAGAGCGTAAATTGAACTTGAAGAGGGCTGTAGTATCAAAGAACAGGGGGGAATGAAAGGAAAGAGAGAAAAAAGGAAAAGAAAACAACAACACGAAGTTGGGAATGGGAGGACGGCGGTTCATGGCAGAACGGACACATCAGTTTAGAAATACGTTTCCAAGAAACATCTGCCCTCAACCTTTAAACATGCATTGTTTAAAAAGATAACATTGGTATTGCTGGTTTTCACTTGACGTCATAGCCGCCATGTTGGTGTCCTTAAACAATAGATTGCTCGTTAGCTTGTTTTGTTGGGGCACCAACATGGCCGCCATGCCCTTTGTCATTTGAATCTCTGGGGATTGAGTGAAAACCAGCAATTAAAGTCGCTGCGTCATGGTTCTGCGCATGTCTAGAATCATGTTCGATTGGTGGCTGTTAAGAGGTAAGCGGCTAACGCTGTTGCCACCCAATTCAGATCATGTGATGTAAACAGATGCTACTCTGATCTGGGGAATTGCTCCTTTTTCATTCTAATCATAATGCAGCCATGCCTATCTGAATAAAATCAATTTTCAAAGAGTCAATTCTCCAGAGTAACGTGTGTTTACATCACATGATCTGAATTGGGTGGTAACAGAGTTATCCGATTACCTCTATAGATGGTTTGCACTCAATCCCCAGAGATTCAAATGACAAAGGGCATGGCGGCCATGTTGGTGTACAGAACAAAAGAAGCTAACGAGGAATCTATTGTTACCTGTACACCAGCATGGCGGCTATGACGTCGTGTGCAAAGGGTCTATTGGCTTCAAACAGTTTGTTTTAAAAGATATGCAACATTTCCCTTGAATTAACGAGTTCGCGGTTAATACAGACATTTTTAAAGGGGTGCAAACGTAGGGCGAAATACAGTGTTCGTATGGGAATCCGATACCAAATAATTTCCCTAAAATCGAATTTCTGAAATATTCTTCAGATACAAACTTAAGATACCAGGTAAAAGATTAACTGATCGAAATTTGACGGATGTAGCTGTGCTGGGAAGCATGCAATCGTGTTTTCAGTTTTCCATACATTGTCTATAATTTTTCCCGCGGACTTTGACTCGTTTTTACAGACAAATGTACGGATTCCCATACAGACACTGTATTTCGCGCCATGTTTGCACCCTTTCCAAATGTCGGAATTAACCGCGAACTGGTCTATTTCGATAATGGTCAGAACATTTTGGCTCATTGAGCCTTTTGCCTTAGCCTCCTCCGCAGGCAATTCGTGTTTTTTTCCTTTTTTTCCTTTAGAAATGTAGGGTTGGGCTTCCTGTGGTATTGTCTTGAAGTAGGTAGTAGCCTGGGGCCGAGTTAGTCGCTTAGTCGCACGTTTGCCTCACATTTCCGAACTTTTAGATATTAATGACTGCTCTGTGCTAATTATTAATACTCACGCTTAAAAAATTGAATACGTGTAAATACAGATGCTTATGACATTTGACATTTGCCAAATAATATATGCGAACGGTACGCAACGATAAATCGATTAATTTGTTTTAACGAGAGTGAACTGAGATTGAAATAATACTCGGTAAACAAACGAATATAAAGACATGGATGATGTAACAAACAAATAGAATTGAGCTTACTGTTTGTTCCATCTCCGTTTGTGTATGAATAATGGTTCTCTATTTGAGTAGAGACTGCAATATAGTATTCATGAATGACGTTACGGTATTCATTAATTCGGCGAGAATAGTCATTTTTCGGAAGGGATATTCAACTGTTCCTTATCCAAACCTTTCTCAAGTAGTCTTTTCTCCTTCTCTGACAACTGAATGAGAGTATACACATATTTTCTCATCTCCCGTGCAAATTCATTCCGGATAATATCAAAATCAAATCCAGAATCGTCAGATGTTTCCTTTAACGTAAAAACAAACTCTTTAGATGGGTCTTGTTGTGTTTGTACTTTGCTATTGTAATCCACCAGTTTACTTTTACCAGCGTCTAAAGTTTGTTCCTTCACTGGCGTTGTACATGTACTTACACAAGTCTGTGTAGCGTGATTCAAGTCACTTTGCAAAGAGCTTTGAGAGTTGCTGAAATTACGAGAGCGACCTCGTAAAACATGTCCTTGCGCCGCCAGTTTCTCGCAATCCTTCTCACTTCCTCGCTTTCTCTTTCTCTTCATTCCATCATCTTCTTCGGCAAAACATTTACGAAAGTCTGCACTTTGAGAACATTTTCTCTTCTTTCGTGACACCTTCTTTTGGGTTATAGTTTTATCCAAACCTTTAGGAGTTCTGTGATGTTCTTTGCTCCTTTCGCAGCAGTCATGCAACACCAACGCTTCGTCACGCTCACCCAACCTTTGCTTGTCATTTCTTAAGACTTTTGGAACTTTTTTTCTCGGTTTTATGCTCTTTCCATTCGGAATCTGAATAAGAGATTTTAGAGCTTTTTTCGCCTTCGTCTGAGGAACCATTTCATGCCAAATCTGTCCATAAGTATCTTTATATTTGTCTGGAGTTAGATTATGTACCAACCGCACGTGTCTTGAAATCTTAGCCAGAAGCACGCCGTACTTAGGGCACTCTTTGATTAAACAAGGATACTTCCTTTGAACAATTCTCTCAATTCCTCTTCTTCGCTTACGAACCTCGTTGGAAGTTTTACCTTTAATAGCAATTCTCAGTTTAGACTGGCGACAAGTTCCTTTCGTTTTCCCGAAGTCGTTGGAGCCGACTTTGACCAACGTTCCACACTGTGATTTTAATTCTATTGCGTCATTTGTTTTCATGGCGAGTCATTCGCTGCATTCATTACTAGCTCCTTGAACAACCTGAATGGCGAAATTCTGCTGTTCTTTTGCCCATTGCGCCATATATGTCAAGTCTTGACCCTCACTAGCTCGACTTGTGCTCTCAGTCTTCCATGTGGACTGTTTGGTAGCCGAGACGGTTTGTGTTTCAACACCAAATATAATATTATGCGAAATAACTAACAATTAACGTGTATACATGCATGGCTTCATCTCAACAGAATACAAAGAAGTCAACCAGCAGGGACCCGCGGAATTTACATGAAATCAACAACATTGTCTTGCCGGGTGACCGGCTCCTGACACAATGCAATGGCGCCAGATGGTGTACTGTAGAGTTTTAGTTGATGTTTTCAAAGTTGTATTTTGATAAAAAAAGCCAATAATCCGATGAACACAATAGACCCTTCCACGGGATTTTTAACTTTTCAAGGGCACCCAACGAGTACTTTTTGAAATTCGTTTGAAACCAGTTGTATGCAGCTCATCTAGCCATTTTTAAGCGCCTACTATGTCTTTTGACGTATTCTAGAAAGCTATTTAATAGCTGTTCGGATTTTCTAGGTGGAAATCGCGTCAATCGAAAATACTATGGCAAAATATTCCCGGCCTACCGATTTGTTAGTAGTCTAGAAGAGAAACAAGAATTTTCTAGCCCAAGTAACTTCATGTTGCAAAGTTTTGTGGAGGTATGAATTTTTTAGGGGTTCTTTTTTCCTTTAGGCAATTCTTTTAGGTGACCTCCATTTGCTAAAGGTTTATTCTTTCGGATTTTAGATGTCAGAATTTCTTAGAGAATGAAAATGTGTTCTCGAAAACTTTAGGTGGCCGCTTCACTAAATGATTTGTGATAATATGTTTTGTTGTTTTAATTCCAACTAATGTTTTTTTCCGGATCGTTCTGACTCTATTGATCAGACGAAAACGTACGAATTATTTTAGGGGAAAGCTCTTACTCTATTGATCAGACGAATACGCACGAATATTTTAGGGGAAACCTTTTAGTCTCCCTTTTCTTCTATAATCAGTTTCTAGGGATTGGAAACAAATTTTCTAGCCAGTATTCCAGAAAACAATTTTCTAGGGACAATTTTTTTCAAATCCGAAACTTTTAGGCTAACTTACTCTCCCGAACACCTTTTTAACCGAAACTTCATTGGGTGCCCTTGATGTTTGGGTGCCCAGCTCTTTTGTTACTGCTAATCAACACTTAATGATTCTAATTTCCCGCTTAGCGCCAAAACCATTGAAATGCCGAACAAATCTGCAATATCCAATTTCCGTAAGCAGTTTTGTATTCTCACGGAGTGGGTACGAGTACCGTATTTACTCGAAAAAGCGCCCCCCTCCCCCCCGAATAAGTGCCGCACACGAGTGCAAAAATACTAATAAGCGCCGCCCTCGAATAAGCGCCGCATCCCTCAACAACAACGCGGTGCTTATTCGAAGCACTGGATCTATAGAGCGGCGCTTATTTGAAGTGTCAAAGCAAAAATAAGAAACGATACGGTTCGTTTTAAACCAACAGGTAAATTGTGTTATTGATATCATTTTTAGAAATAGAGCAGTTATATTTATTCAGAAATGTTGTTTTTAATCTACAGATTTACCTTCCAAATTATTAAAATTAGGAGGCGCCATTATGAAAGTGGCGTATGGAGGCTAAAACGGGTGATATCTTTGCTAATGCTAAACAGCTTTTAGAGAATTCCCACGAATGTGCCTTCATCGAGTGTTCATTCCAGCTATTTGTTTCGTTTCGATCCACATTCTATCAAATGAGAGAGTATAAAGGCTCGTGTGATCGATGGACGACAAAACTAGAACTAAAGAAAGTCTGGATCACGTAAACACGAAAGACGCTGTTAAAAACCTTATACAACGCAACCAGAATCAGTTTTGATCAGCTCAGTCTATAGTATATTACTTTTTTATTACAAGACATATTAGTACTTATCGTATGCCACACCCAAAATTCATTGTTACAATTGATGCGATAATAGACTAGTTTACGGTTCATGCGCTGTTGTTGTTCAAGACTTTTGCTTCAACTGTGCCCCACAAATAAACAAACTGCGAAGGAATCGTAAACTGGTCTATTGTGTGGTAATAAATACTCATATTATGCGAGAAGTAGTGTGATAAATGGTTATTGCGTACTAATTAACAAATAAAGAAGCCTTTAATCCATGTTTTATACTATCATAAAACACTCTGGTCATTTGAGAACACTTGAGAAATGTAAAAGCACAAGCCGAAGGCGCGTGCTTTCAACACTTCTCAAGTGTTCTCAAATGACCAGAGTGTTTTATGATAGTATAAAAAACTGGATTAAAGACTTCTTTATCTGTTTTATAATATACATTTACGCACGCGATTATAAAGGAAACCGCCAGTTGAAAACAATAAAATTAACCACGGCAATCCACGTTATATACTCTGATAAAACATGGCTTTTTACCCAATCAGAGCGCGCGTACTATCGTACGTACATAAGGCTCAGAGTTGAACTCTCAAGCAGACAGTGAGTCCAGTGACCCGATACGAGAGCTCACATACGAGGCTTTCACTCGCTCCCTATTTGATAACGCGAACCTTCTCACTATTAAGGGACCCGATTTTTTCACCATACTCGAACTGCGTAATATGTTAGTGACGTAAACTTTGGAGCCGAATTAACTATTAACAACTTATTCTATGCTCGTGGCCGTTAAAGTGGCCCTACGATCACCTTTTTGGACATATCAATGTTTTTTGCATATTCATAAAGTACAGTTGATATATTATTACCAGTTCATATCGTTTTTCGATACGACGACAGGAAGTCTTATTTTTTGAGCTCCGAATATTGAATCTAAACGTCCGCCATTAATGGAGGCCGTTCCCTTTGTTCAGCTTTATACAAAGGGTTATTCAGCGGAAGTGATGTCATACGCTCAACGCTCGCCTGTACAACACAACTCCTTGAAGGCATATTTCCACTAAAAACGTTATATTTATCTTTGCGAGGTTGGCTACTTTTTTTATGCACACTATTTCGCGCGACGTGGTTGTCGTGTTAAGTGTATGACATCACTTCTGCTGAATAATGAGAACGGCTTCCAGTAATGGCGGACATGATTTTACCGGTAACCTCTCCTAAAATTTTGTGGTTTGGGATTATGTTTTACTATTACGTATATTTCTAACACTGATTGACCTAATGACACTGAAAAAGTGGCAAATCGAAATGGTAAATTTTCGTCGTAGTGGCACTTTAAGCATTGCTCGCGATGATAAATTCCATATCACACTCGTAACCAGCACATAGGAAGTTTAACCTCGAGAGTTAGCGTTTCACGAGTGAGCGCAGCTAACGGGTGAAATGTTTTGGGCTCGAGAGAATAAACTTCATTTCTTCAAACTACCGTGTAATTTTCTTTTTAGTATATATGGACATCTTTGTTCAGTGTTCAAAAGGCGGAAGTGTGACGTCATACATCCGGGAGATGAGTACCGGATTTTTTATATCTTACTCCAAATGGATTCTACGAATGGTTTAGGTCCTGATAAAGACATACTCGTCTATATAATAAAACTGTTATGAGATGGTCCTCGGAAACTCCTCGGGAAGAGTTCGTTTCGCTCTCGGAAACAGTTCGTTTCGCTCTCGGAAACAGTTCGTTTCGCTCTCGGAAACTGTTCGCTTCCCTCTCGGAAACTGTTCGGCTTCTCGGAACAGATAATATCCGCGAACTGATATCATTGCATATTTTTACGCCTCAAGTAGGTTGTTGGTTATATTTTTTAACCGAAATAAGTGATTTTTCCCTTCTTTACATACGGGTGTAACGACCAAAATGATTATGAAGTAGTTACTGTCTAAACTATCTTCCACTGCATAATGCTAGCGTCTCGGCCGCCCACTGAAATCAACCGTGAATCGTCATGGAGAAAGCGTACGCAGGTCACGTGTGCACTGTGTCCCTTGGCAATCCGAGGTTTGGCCTGTAAGAGAAGATCAACGAGTTGTAGCATACTGTTTGGCTGCTTGCCTTGTTGGGCCTGTTTACACGAGCCCGCATTCGATGCCAGGCATACACGATGCATATCCAAGGGAGGGGTGGGTGGGTAGTTTCCCAGAAACCGGGATTGACCCGGTACAAAAGCGAAATAGACTACAAGAATATTTTAACGCAGACTTTAACGCAGATTTTGTTGCTTTGCACAAACACACAATATTGTGCCAATTGTCGCAGTCACAAGTATTTACCTTCTTATTAGCACACGGGTAGTGGAATAGATTGACATCACCAAAGTCGTCCCCTGTGGCTAGTAATTCCCTGGAGTGGGACCTGTCGACAGAGTTCACGTCTGTACCATCAGCGCCTGTGGGCCAGATACCTGCAAGATAGTGTACAGAAAACGCATAAATAATATTCTGCGGAGTTCTGTATTTTGGGAAAAGAAATAATAAGGTGATGTTACACGCACCGATTTTTACGACGATTTGTCGCGCAACGACAAATTATGGCAGGCTGATTATTATGGCAGCTTAAATCTGATGTGGGCCTGCTTTTACTCCTCACTACATTAACTGTTTTGAGGGTCTGAATGGGGTTAACTGACTACTGACAAACGGCCTTCAAAATAACTGACAACTGACAAATGGCGATTTTTTACTGACAACTGACAACCGAAACATAACTGACAACTGACAAATTTGGTTTTTGTGGGTAAAACATAGTAAATTTTCTCTAGTAATGATTAACTAGGCGTAACTGACAACTGACAAATGGCCAAAATTTTAACTGACAACTGACATGTAGACCCCCCCATTCAGACCCTCTGTTTTGGACACACGACTCACGTGTTGATTTGTACCGAGGAAGGAAAACCGGATCACCCGGAGAAAAAACATCGAATGCAGATCAGGAATTGATCTGCATTCGATGCAGGGTTCGAATCTCACATACGGTTCCCAAGGCCCAATCAAAGCCATTGTTAGAATTTTAGTGAATTGGCGCGCCAGTGAACACTCTCCTATGATTGGTCTATGGCAACTGTATTGTCTGAATTCCTTTTAAATGTAACATTACGTCACTTTCCAGGGTATGGAAGGTAAAATCTGATTGGTCCATAACACAATGAGGTGTGCATTTTGGAAACTAGTTAAGCGCTCGGGTAAGCAGACGTTACTTTTTTCTTCGAATTTATGAGTGAAAAAATACGTCTGCAAAGCAGGCTACGCAACGGCGAGAGGCGAGTGATTTGCCACTGCGCCAACCTGCATCCTCAGATGCAATGTAACATGCATATATAGATTGCCTTTATTTAAACACGATTATGATTAAGTAATGGTCCAGATAAGAGCTGTAGTGTCTATGGCAAGGAATGTTAAAAGGTGTTAATTTTCTATTATTCTTTCTTGTAATTTCATTGGTTGATACTTATAAATTCAATAGAAACCTATCGAAATAATGCATTTTCATTCAATATTTTTTGTGGTTTGAAATTATTTTTGATCAAACTAACTATGGTTTAATTTCGAAGAATATCGTGTGTGGGGAAAGTTCTCAAATTTGCGATTGAAAAATCCTTTGTTTTCTTTATATCCGATTGGCTGGATGGTGGCTTCTCTGCGTTTTCACAGAAAAAAGAGCCAATAGCATAGTAAATACTTTATTTTCTAGATGTAGTTTGGACTGTAGATACCTCCTAAAGCACTTAAGGCATATTCAAGCAAAATCGTATGTGGGGGAGGCTCATTGCCGCAGAACAATGGATTCTTCTACAGTTCTTATCTGGACCATTACTTAAAGCACAAGGCTTATGGGGTCGTGAACTGGACAATTTTTACACAATCTTCGTTGCGGCAACATACGTTGCAAGCTTTTGAATTACTTTTATTAAAAAAACCTGCCACATTGTTGCCCGAAAAATCGTCGTTAAAAAACGTCGCGTCTAACATCACTTTAATCCACCAAATATGTTCTCTTGTGCGTATTGGGAAGAATTGATAACCGCTTAAAACCACCGAGATGGCGGTTACAGCGCCTGCATTCCGGTAAAATACATTTTCAAAGGATTCGCTCTCAGAAACAGTTTGCTTCTCGGAACAGGTAACATCCTTGTACGAATACCAACATCTCTTATGACCTATCAATCATTTTCTCTCGCGCGTGATTGGTTGAATGCGTCACGTGACCCGATATCTGGTCTCCGCCAGACGACATAATACACCTCCTGTGAGCGTTGCGCGCGCAACTGAGGGCTTCCGTAAGAGAACATATTTGAATAATTAAAATAACGATAACCTACTTAGTGGTTTTGAAATACATCAACAATAACCTATTTATGGCGTCGAAATATGCCCTGATTTTTGTCCTTGGACATTGTGTGATCCTCGAAGCTCTCGGGAACTTTTCTCTTCTCGGAACAGATAATGTCGGCGGAGGAAATATTAGGACATATTTCGACGCCACAAGAGGTTATTGTTTACATAAGTAGTAGGGACCTTTAGCAACCAGGACGGCGACGGCAGTGACGACGGGACGTAGAAAAGTGTTTTCTCCCGAAATTTGGTGTTTACTATTTCCCTTGTTCGCCTTGAATTATTTTCCACGACCAGATTTTCGAAAAATATAGTGAGTATAGAGTTCCGTTCACGACGAACGATTTACTTTCTTACGTACAATTTGGGGTTTTCACGTTGTGCTTTTGCAGAGAACGGTGAAAATGTAGGCGACTGCGCGCATTTTCACGTGCAGTTATTGTATTTTGTAATTAAGTCTATTGTATTTTGTAATTAAGGCTATTGTTTTATGCCGTCGTCCTTGACGTTGCCGTCGTGGTTGCTAAAGGTTCCTAGTTACTCACCGACTACAGGGAAACCAAGAATGCAATTCTGGGTTGCCCAGTGTGTATTGCGCATGTCCGCTGATGACGTAATATGTTCACACTTCTTTGCATCCCCTGTTGGAAGATCACAATGGTAACGTGTACACCACAAGTGAATTATACAACTGAAGTTATCATATGTTTTTGTTCAAATTTGCGATTATCATTGGGATCATGCAGTAACAACAAGGGGTTTACATCCAAGCACAATATCCATAGCCTCGAAATACGCCTACTCGTGTTTGTCTTTTCCAGTTTCGCTATTCAAATCACCAATTTTCCGCTACGTTTCCAATTCTGAGTTGTGAATCTAGAGTCAGCACTACGGAGCACATTTGGTATCACATTCTGCGGTCATATTTGCACTAATTTGCTCCAATATAGGCTTTTCGTTGTGTATTGTGTTTAGTTGTCACTGAACTGCTAAATCTCCCCATAACGAGTTCAGCTTTGTTCGGGTTCGTCGGACCACCAGTTGTCCGCCATCTTGATTGAAATTACAATGTGTAATCATTGGAGGTTGTTTGAAATAATTAGAAAAAACGGTCATGATCGGCGACTATTGATGACAGAAAAAAATGGCGGCTTATATTTTACCCACAATTCTTTGCGAGCGAAAAACTTATAAATTCGCTATAAAATTGCGGAAGCGATGTTTTAAATCATAAAAAACTAGTACAAGTGATGTTGCCAATATACTTTCATTGAAGAGAATAGAGGATTTGAACGTGTTATTTGGACTGTGCTGGGTTCGCAAGGGATCGTGGTCAATTGTACAGCCGCCATCTTTGTCCGTTGTCGATTGCATCTGGTTATAATTGGGATCTAATGTGAACTCGTCTTTAGACAATGACTGGTCGATTGACATGAAGACTGGTGCGTGACATGTCATGCGTGATGCGTGACAACAAAAACGGTACTCACAAAATAGCAGTTCGTAGTCCCCGGATGTGCTTTGCAATTTCTCACTATCAGCTGACCAGTCGATGTGAGTGACGTAACTCGAATGGCCCTACAGTTCAACAAATTAAACGAAGTACAATGAATAACTAGTTTTGATTTAAAGGGGCTGTGTCACCTGTTTTTAGCATCATTTTGTAGTGGTAAAAAAATTCTCAGATCAAACGAATCCTAGAAATGATGATCGAGATTTGTTAAAAAATACTAGTCATCTGAAACTACTGACAGGTGTTCACAGCTTCGGGTGGCAACATGGAAATGGTTACGATTGCAAGAAACTTGAAAAAGTTAGGGTAACGTTTTCAAGTTCTGCTTTTGTGGCATGGAAAAGTTGCTAACATGATTATAAGAGGCTCTTTCTTCAATAATTCACTTCATATGTTCCTTCTTCTGTTCAATGATGATTCATACCAAGTCTAGTTTTTATTGCCATTTTGACGAAAGATCAGCCATATCCACGTGACAGTCCCTTTAATTTGCATGGAGAAACATAAAACAGACAACACACTATGAAAACTTGAAATGCATGAAGTTTATGTTTGGAAATTTTTTTTGATGGAAGAATATTTGAAAGAATCATGTGTCTGTATTCCACGAGTTTCCTTACAAAATTTAAGTCTACCCCCGAGTTAGCCTCCGATGCAGACGTCTTGTGTGGTTCGTTTCCAACCTCGTGACCAGGGCCTTCTCGGTCAGATCCAAGATGGCGCCTACTCCAAGAGAAGACACTGGTAAAGGCTGAATCACGTAACCAAAAATCGCCAGAAATCCTGGAGGTTTTAATCACGTGATGTGGGCATCCAATATGGCGGCCAAGCTAAATATGGAAATGTTGACACGTTCCTACAAACCATAGGTATCCCAATCCGAAGTGAACGAGATGCGATTAACGGTATTTCCACGCGGCGTACGATGTGGTGAAAACAGGTCTACTAAACGGCTCGAAATGGGGTTTATTTGGATAAAGAAACAGTGGGTGTCACAATGCTACTAGGATGTATCTAAGCTTGAAGAGAATCCTAAAAAGCCGTTCATTTTCCGTTAGCGTTAAAGCGAAGCGATCGATAACACATGCTCAGGTTAAACGGCTTCTCCTGGCTTTCCCACTGATGAAACTTACCAGAAAACTACCCAGTAATACACTTCATCTATTGCTCTACCCACAAAACGTGGTTTAAGGTTGTTTAAAATCGTTTTATTCATAAAATTTGAGAAAATTAAACTATATACGAATCATCTCCGTGGTCTCAGGCCGTTTGGCCAATAAAAAGCATTGTTAGGCAACCTTTGCGTCATAACCGAAGAGCCAATCAGAATACGTGACAGTTCAGCGTTTACCAGGGTCTTCTCTCGGAGTAGCCGCCATCTTGGATCTGACCGAGAAGACCCTGGTCACGAGGTTGGTTCGTTTCCCTCCTCCAACACCAACGTCTGCGTACTCAAGCCGGGTTTTTTGTTCAGCCAATCAGAGGGGAGCTCTTATTTTCCGGGAGCTCTTTAAAGTGCACAGCTCGTCCATATGAATAGATTCCCTACAAACCTTCACAGTCGCTGAACTGAGTATTCTTGCCACCAAAGCAGAGTTTTAGTGTGGCGAAGGGAAAGACGTGAAGATCTTTCTTTTGGAGATATTCGAAATCCATTGCCAAAGTCCAAATTTTATGCACTGAATATCGTTTTTATTTTACCACTTGGTAACCTCTGAGCGTTTTGAAGTTATTTTCTGTTGTCTAGGCGACTGAGAGGAGACGAAAGCTTGCATTAGCCTCCGATGCAGACGTATTGTGTGGTTCGTTTCCCTCCCTCCCACACTAACGTCTGCGAATTCGAGCCTACTTGTTTGTTCAGCCAATCAGAGAGGAGCTCTTATTTCCCGGGAGCTCATTAAAATGCGCAGCTCGTCGATATGAATAGATTCCCTACAAACCTCCACGTATTTTTGCCACCAAAGCAGAGTTTTTTTGTGGCGATGGGAAAGACGTGAGGATCTTTCTTTTAGAGATATTCGAAAGCTTCAAAATCCATAGCCAAAGTCCAAATTTTATGCACCGAAATATCGTTTTGAACACTTGGCAATCTCTGAGCGTTTTGAAGTTATTTTCTGTTGTCTAGGCGACTGAGAGGAGACGAAGACTTGCATGTGCAGGCTAGCACGTGCAAAAATGGAAGTCAGAATAATCAGCCAATCAAGTGTTTGTGTTCCCACGGTCCACGAAGTAATTAATTAATGTTTGGGCTAAGGGCAAAACCTAACTAGCAATTTGATTGGTCGAAATAAACAATCCGTAAGTCACGCAACACAAAATGTGACTCTAGTTCGCAGACGTTGGTGTGGGAGAAAGGGAAACGAACCACACAAGACGTCTGCATCGGAGGCTATCCCCGAGTAGACTCTTCCACAGACCCCGCTCGGCCGTTGCACTTTTCCCACGCAAAGGGTCTGTTACAGTGCAATGGTATCCCGATTTTGATTGGCTAGTCTATCCGCCTTGTAACCGATACTGCTATTGGTTGATGCATAGTCTGCTGACTGGGCCACTTGTTTTCTTACTGCCAGCGAGTTCACGCCGAACGGAGAAAGAAGCATTCGAAAATACGGTATTTGTTTAAGCTATCGCTTTCTAAAATAAACCAGACAAAGAACGATACAGTGCCTGAAGACCAAGCAGTGCGACTGTGAATTAGCATGCCGGCCAAGTTGATATGCAAGCTTATAAATGAGTCGTTTAGGTTCGTAAAAAGTTTATAAATACTCGAGTCAAATTTATAATTTTTTATGTATACACGGTACGAACTTTTGTTGAGATTCTCTTTCCTTAGCTTACATACATTTATACCGTAAATTAACGGCTCGAATAATAAATCTACTCAAAGTGTCGTTATAGATCAACTCTCTGCCTGAATGTAGTGTTAATTTGAATCCGTTGATTTGTATAACCAAGATGTACACAGTGTCGCAACTCACACAAGATATGGCGATTACAGGTATCTAGAAAACTCGGACATAGATTTCTCTTCAGCCAGGTCATCTTACTGTTTGTAGTTTCGTTATCTGTATGTACAACGAAAAGCCGAATCCAGTACAGCGAGCAAGCCAACAGAATTCACTCGGTTGTTAACAAATTATGGCGAGTTAATTTGACTGCATGTTCTCTGTTCAACTTCGCTAGTGTCGTCACCGCGCCGACAAAACAGACCATGTTTGACTTGATATAGTTTGGACATCAGACTTTGTCGAATGTTACAGAGATGGCACACACTTTCCTCAGGCTTTGATATATCGTACTTGGTAACTTTTTAAACATTATTACATTGGACTGAGAAAACTCGACGTTCACATGGCGTCCGAGCATCGTGTAATTACCAGTTCCCCGGCCGAGATAATTTATTCTAAAAAGTACAAACATGATGCACGAATCTCGATATCTTTCGCCTCGGCAAGCACAGGTAGCCCACACAGGCCACAGGGAGTCCACTGCAAGATTAGAATGCGTTCTCCTTCGTCGAACGCAACAACAAAACGAGAAACAATCAAGCGGCAGAGCCTCGAAACAAGGACAATAGGAGATATTGTAGTTGAGTCTACGAATAGCAGTTTCAGCGGTATTGACCCGAACGCCTCACTTCAATGTAATGAAGCGCCATTGAAACCATCATTCTTACACGACACCAACACCCTCCTAAACCCTCCTAAACAAGCACGACTAATTTAGATACACAGTTTCAATAGCGCTTCATTACATTGAAGTGAGGCGTTTGGGTCAATACCGCTGAAACTGCTATTCGTAGACTCAACTACAATATCTCCTATTGTGGAGGCAAAGTGATCATAACGCGCTCTATAGTGCAATCGAGATTAAATGGGCGATCACGCAATCCGTAGTAGGTCCTCTTATTTCCAATGGCAATAAGCCAATTAGAAAACGAGAAACTAACCATTGTTGTAAAAACATTATAGCGGCCATGTTCTTCTTCTGGATGCTTTTACCACTGTGAAACAACATCCGCACATGAAAAAAAGATCCAGCATTCAAATTTTCAAACAGATCCGCGAAGCCAAGCAGTCATATCTTTTCATGCTGACTAACGTCGTACTATAAATACACCATAACTTACGGAGCATTTGCCACACAGCTCGACTGACTGCCCTCCATTCTGCACCTTGTAGATGTAGATGTTATTATCATGCGATGCTACAGCAAGATGGGTGCCATCTTTTGAGGAATAGAATCAGATTAATTAATTATAATTAATTAATTAATTAACATTAATGACGAAACAAGATGTTGTGCCCCGCAAACAATTCCTACCTAAATTAACCTACTTGGCCGAACGGAGATACAGTTTTTTCTTCGAGTGGCGAATTATGACAAATTCACCACGAGCAGATAAATCCGCATCTCCAAGCTGCCATGTCATATTCTGTTTATTATTGACAAAGCTATACATTACAAGCGGGTTTTAGGCGTGACATGAACGATAGCGCCACTATGCTTGTGTCTGTATGAGGAACGTCTCACAACCAATCAATGACCTCCCCTATCCTGGTCCGATCTAGAGATGTATATGATCTATTTGCCGATATTACACGGCGATTCAATTCCTAAATACTACGTATCAAACTCATTAATAACTCATCACGCAAAAACAAAGGAAATCAATGAGCGATAAGTGATATTTAAATCTGATACAGATTTTGTCCTCATTTATATAAACTTTTGCTTCGACTTTCTCGGCATAAATAGGTCGTATCACCAAAATAACTCAAAAACATTGTACTCTATACACCTAGACGTTTGATAAGTCGTTTGATAAGTCGCTTTCAGCTCGAGTTTGTAAATACGATAAAGTACGGTACTTATTATGTATCTATTACGTAAATGTGAGCTTGCATGTAATGTGAATGCCATTTCAAAAATTCTTGAATAATTCATGAAGCAAAAACAAAGGAAATCACCGAGCGAGAAGCGATCTTTAAATGTGATAAAGATTTCATCCTAATTTACATAAACTTTAACTTGGACTTTCTCCGCGGAAATAGGTCGTATCGCCAAAATAAGTGAATTACACGACTCTATAACCCTAGACGTTTTTTAAGCCGTTTAAAAACTCGCAGCAGTGTTTTATTAGATCTAAAATACTAGGGCTGCACCCGTGTGTTTTAAATCTGATAAAACACCGCTGCTCGTTTATTAAACAGTACATAAAGCCTGAAGGTAATTACGTTTTGAGCATGTTTTCTTTACTCTGTGATTGAAACATGTAGTACTGTATCAGCATTTCTGCTCTGCGATGTTGCAAAATAAAACCAGAATGTTTCCACATACCCGGAGATATCTTAATCTCGGATATCTTTTCCCTGGCACATCTCTTGTGACATATCAGGTTACCGGACGAGGCCTGCACGATGGCAAAACTGTACACAACAAAATATTGTAACAAGAGAATTATAAAGCAATGAACATATTTAGAATATACCACATCAGTGAATATCACTTTTCGCGCGCTCTGATTGGCTACTCAAACAGTGAATATGATTTCATATTCACCTCCGAGCGAAGCAGCGATCACCTCGCGCTTGTTTTTGTCCATTTGACAGAAAATAAAATAACTATTTGGTGCTTGCTATTCACCTGCAGTGTGGTATATACTAAATATTCATGGTATATACATTATAAGCGGCTCGGTAAATATCGACCACTATTCACCTCCACTTCGGTGAATAATTGTTAATTACTACTTCAACTTCGTGCACAGTACTAAATCCAAGCACGTGATTGGCTAATGACAGTGCTTTTAATTATTAGTGACCACAGCACGCTGTGTGCTCAGTTGGAATATTAAAAGTTAGAGACTTTATGTTTGTGTTTTATTGACAAATACAGCCACGTGCTGACTGTACGACAAACTCAAAACTGCTTCATACTGCATCAGGCCTTCGGCTTTATCCCGGGAGGGGGGGGGGGGGGGGGGGAGGGGGGTACTCCCATATATGGACTATACGGGGATGATCCGCTGGACAGGGTATGGTTTTTCGAGTTTCTGATCTTAGACGGGGTATCCATTTTCACATCGACAGATTTTGAACAGGGTATGGTATTTATCTAGTGCCGTTATTTAGTCTAGTGCTTGCTGAAGACTTATTTAGTTATGACACTCATTATACAAGATCACAATAAACACTGACATCCAAGTACAGATAATTTGTTATTTGTCTTATAGAGGGATAATTTTAACACTTGAACAGGGTATGGAAATTTGAGTTTTTTTGTCTTAAACAGGGTAAGGGTTTCAGAGCCCCAGCGGCACACCCCTACCCAACTTTAGGTAGAGTACCCCCCCCCCCCCCCCCCCCCCGGGGGGCTTTATGCAGTATTCATTATTTTTCGTTCATCGTCCAGTCAGCACGTGCCTGAAATTGTCAATAAAATACAAACATAAAGTCTCTAACCCTGAAACACAAACATAAAGTCTCTAACCCTGAAACATTCCCTATATATCATGCTCAACTACAAGACGTAGGCCTAGCACAAATATTGCACAGCTTATTTTGCAGGCTATATATACACGAGGCGGGTCAATATTTCCAGTATTCGACATTTGATATGCATACGATATGTTCACAACCGTTTTGGCATCGCCCTTTCATGTACTCAATCGATTTTCAATCTACATTTTGCAAAACAACAAAAACAGTCCAATGCTTCATTAAAACTTACATTGGTAAACAAACCCCAACTTATTTTGAGGAAAAAATGGATTATGCTCGGGGATCCTGCGGTGTTTCGTTTAATGTCCGATGTCGGGCATCCCGAGAGCCCAAAAAACCGCTGCTCTCCAAGTATGAGGGCCACAAGTTTGTAAGCTTTGCTTTTGGGTGTTACCCTCTTTAAATAAAGAATATTATTATTATTTGTTGATGTACAGGCATCCTGTGTACCCAAAATAATCCCGTAATGGCGAGGGACTAGGGCTAGAAGTATTGACCACAGGAAGCCCGGTTGTTTATTAGTGCTCACCCACCTTCCATCCTTGTGGCCAAGGGCGATCATATCTTCAGTGCGGTGAAAAGTAGCTGCTTGAGCTGGGGCCTGCGGGTTGCAACACAATGCATTGATATCTTATACCTGATTTATAAGCCGCTAAAATCCCGCGACAATATTAGTGCAGAAGTGAAATGATCACCAATATCTTGTTTCCACTTATGCCCTAGTGACATTAACAATCACACGCGTAAAAACAACACATTGTTTTGACTCAGTTAAGTTGCACAAGTATCATAAATACATACATATACTTTATTTATACACTGTAAAAATATCAGTCATTACAAATAAAGATATATAATATCTATACAACACTATAACTGTAATAAAAACTGTTTTACATATTTGCCGTGTGGGAGTCCGATTTGGTAAAATGCTTTTCTATACCTCTTTAAAAGGTAGAAAGCGAGTTAGGCATACGTATATTGGATGTCAGATTGTTCCAAAGGATTGCACCACTATAGCTGAAGGAACGTTTCATGTAGTTGGTACGTGGTTTGGGTAGAGATTTTCGGAGTCGCGTAATTGATAATTAGACTTACGTGGGATAAACATTTCCTGGAGGTAACCTGGGATTAAATCATGAAGGGCCTTATACAGTCGTATCCTTTTGTTTATCTCTTTTAATAGATAACTTTAATATATAACTATCTTAAATTAATTGAGCATAGAGTGAGCTGTACTCTGAGAAATCTTTACGTTATAGCGTTATAGCAAGTAAACTAATTTTAACTAATACAATGAGATAAAGGATACTGGGCTATGCCATGGTGTTACGCATGTATGGATTCAATGTGCGATGGGTGGTTGTTTATTGGCTACAAACAGTTAAAACTAAATATTTTCCTTGAAGACTATGCCTACACATAGTTTTTCAGTCTCCTACATCTGCACGAGGTTCGTCAGTTCGTATGAAATCGCTGAAAATAACTGTGTTCGGAACACAAGTAGATGCAGTGAAATATTTATGCAACTAATAAAAGTTTCAACGCCGCTTATAAATACATTATTGCGTCTGCGAGCTCTGATGATAATGTAACAAGTATCCACCAGACCTAAGAATAGATGTGGCTGCTTAATTTGCATAAAAGCGAAAACCTACCGTGTTACGGTTAGTAATATCTAGCAGTTCACCAAGAGTTTGGTATTTCATTGGTGCACGAAGAGTTGTGGAACGTCTGAATTTCTAACGGGACCTGAAACAGCCATAGAGGCTGATCAAAGCCAGAACCCGGCTAATCCACATATCGAATTGGAAGTTAGCGTGTCGGTTTTTGCGGAGGGAGGAAAACCGGAGAACCCGGAGCAAAACCCTGGGAGCAAGGGTGAGATACCAACAAACTCAACTCGCATATGGCGCCACGAACGGGAATCGAACCTGAGTCACAGAGGTGAGAGGCGAAGCGTTTAACAACTGCGCCATCGCATCCCAGGATAATCACGAAAACGAGGCTAGCTCGACTGAACTGGCTAAACTCGAAATCAACGTTCGTAAATTCAGATCGTTCTGGAATATGGTCTACACCAAGGGCACCCAACGAAGTTTTCGGTTAAAAAGCTGTTCGGGAGAGTAAGTTAGCCTAAAATTTCCGGATTTGAAAATAATTTCCCTAGAATGTTTTCTGAAATACTGTATACAATTTTTTTTTACAATCCCTAGAAAATTATAGAAGAAAAGAGAGACTAAAAGGTTTCCCCTAAAATATTCGTACGCTCCAATTCATCTGATCAATAGAGTCAGAATGATCCAAAAGAACCCCTAAAAAATTCGTACCTCCACAAAACTTTGCAACATGAAGTTACTTGGGCTAGAAAATTGTTGTTTATGTTCTAGACTACTAACAAATTCGTAGGCCGGGAATATTTTGCCATAGTATTTTCGGTTGACGCGATTTCCACCTAGAAAATCCGAACAGCTAATAGCTAGCTTTCTAGAATACGTCAAAAGACATAGTAGGCGCCTTAAAATGGCTAGATGAGCTGCATACAACTGGTTTCAAACGAATTTCAAAAAGTACTCGTTGGTTGCCCTTGTTTACACTACAGTCGTGACTTCATGCAAGGAAAAGTAGTAGAGAACAGCTTTCACAAATTCCATAATGTGAAAGATGAATCTGAAGAGGGAAACTAATGCTATATACCACATGAATGGCAATATTACAACTAGTAGATGTTTACAGTTTTCGAACAGTGCATGTGGATAATTGCTGTTGAGTGATTCGCATTTCGAATGCAGAAACAAAACACGAAAGCGAGGCTAGGAACGCCACCGTTGTTCTTCTCGTACAAATCTCTTTATTACAAAAGACCCTCTGTCCGAGCCCATGGTGCTTTCAGCGGGCAAACGATTTTCGTTGGCTACGAAAATCAGAAAGATAAGCGTTGTTGGGTGTGAGTCTCGAATCTTTCGAAATCCATCTCTTGTTTGGGCCATCGTGTAATTAGATATTTTCTCGGTGTGAGAAACCCAAACTTGTAGGGTTCCTGAAAGTACAAATTAAAGCCACACTTACAAATTTTTAGAACGAAAATACTCACAAGTGCGCCACCCTCAACTAAAAAAATATGTTTTAGCGTTTGGGAAGAATCGAAACAAACCCGAATCCTGATTTGAAACCAAACCCTAACCGTGACTAACCCTCACCACTACGCCACGAAGGATTTCGCTGCCGACGACTGCTTTTTAGAAATTGTTCTCTTGCTTTCATTAGCATACACTAATTATTATTATTGTATTGTATGTATTCTATTCTTAAACACGGCTGAAAATGATTTGCAATTCAAATATTAGGGTTTCTTACACCGAGAAAGAACCTGTAATTATCAAGTTTCTAGATATACATTGTATATGTTGAACTGACTTTCTTTTATCTTAATTTATATGTATATATATACCTTTCAAAGTGAAACTTTCATCGAATATGTCTTCGAATCCCGGCCTAGCTAGAGTGGCGAGTAGAGGAATGCCGAAGAAACAGAGCGAGGAGAAGCGACTTCAGCAATCCACATTTTGCTTTCTCTAGGTCTACCAGCGAACACTTGCGGTTCAAAATGACTACTACGTGAGTTTCCCGGGGATTTACTGCACTAACGACCGGAGGGTTTCGTTGGAAAGACAAAGCAACCAAGGCGCTGCGAAGCGTTTATTACATGTAACACTTCTGGAATCAAGAGCATTCGTAATTATATTAATTTCGCACGGCTCAGCTCCACTGAGGTGTTACCACTTATGTGTGAAACTACAGATTTACATGTTTATTAGCAGAGAAAGCAACGCCCTTCACCTTTTTTATGTCCATCCGGTACGTCCAGAAAGTCCTGCTACCAAACTACGACCACGGGATCAAACTCTTATCTGCCAGGTTCAATTGTTTATTCGCTGTGAGTGTGATTCGGTGCGAGTACGACATGTGCACTCAAAATAATTCATTCGCAAGGAAAGTAGAGATCTTCAAATTCTGCTAAACAATGATGTAGACATGAAAACAAGCTACCAAGAGTATATGTTTGCTTGTGGATTGTGAAAAGTCGCACTCGTAACCCGAATTCGAATCTAAAGGCATATAACTGGCTTCCTGCCGAATACTGTTCAAATCTTATTCGAAGCATCCGGGGGAAATTCATTACCTCGATTGAGTTTTTAATCCGGTACTAATTATGAAATTCATTACCCAAAGCGTATGTGTACTTCTTTTATGAAACTAATAAATAATCAGAACATTTTAGTTCGACTAAAAGCTAGCCTTTTATGTATGCGGCCGTTGATAAACAAACTAATCAAAACATTGGCGCAAAGCACCATGGGCTCGGACAGAGGGTCTTTAATTTCAAATGGCTGCAGCTTAATATCTCTATAGGTTACACCACTGAATTTTCACAAGATCACTAATGTTGATATGCTGTAACTTTCACGTGGTAATATTCATGCTTTCTCTATGTGTGTGCGGACAATCTATAACGAAACGAGAATACATATTTATGAAAGCGAGCTATGTCATACTGTAAAGCGAGGACTGGATTCAATCTCGATTTCCCTTAACCAAAACGAGTAGGAGACTAGGTACTAGTTTGTCGCACGGCGAGGCCTGGACAACACGTTTGGGTAGACAGGACTTTTCTTCGCATCGAAACAACATGGCGGCGAGTGAGCAATCTTCTCAATGTTTTCATGTTTCTTTAGCTGAAGAGCACATTCCTGATGCAAGTTTACCTCGAAAAACTCCAGAGGAACGTAGCTATTTACCGGCTTTGGCATGATTTATCCGTAAACTCTTGGAACACTTTCAAACTCGTCGCCATGTTGTTTCGATTCGATGAGACATCGACAACACACAAGTCCTGTCAACCCAAACGCATTGCCCAGGCCCCGCGCGACAAACTAATACCTAGTTTTGGTTAAGGGCAATATGGACTAGACTGGAATCTAGAATCCGCGGATTCAAGACAGAGTCGCGAGTCCATATTTAGTTTGAGTCCCATTCCGCGTCTTACAGTATGCCAGCGAGCTATATCTTACTGGTAGACGTGCAGACCATAGTACTCTGTGCTGGTCTGCATTCCACAGCTTGACTGTCTTATCTCCACCAGCAGTAACAAACGTCGAGCTAACAGGGTGGGTAGCCAGGCCTCGAAGGTCGTCCGCATGTCCCTGGGTATAGATAGTAACACGTTGAAGTATATTTCGCTCTCTGAGTTGAACCTTCATACAGTTTTTTCTTCACTAACTAATGTTGGTAGCAAAGAAAAACCTCGAGAATATGTTGACACGACTTCTAAACGGTTATATTTTATAAGGGAAGAGGTCAAAACAATGGTACTCTGGCGGGACCCAATTTTGATGGAAGAGAGGTTGTACTCGGAAGCCACCACCCATTTTTGACCACAAATATCTTCCTGAATAAAATACTTATTGAAGAAGTAACTATATTTCTAGGGCGTATATTTATATTCGCCCGTATTCCATAGAAAACCATGAAATAACCAGTAAATAAGACCTGCCAAACTTACCATGTAATAATGACGCTATTACAGACACCAATGTTTTAGTACTAGTCTAAAATTCTGACTAACTTAGATTCGATTCTTGCTTAGAGACTCATTGTTTTTGTTCTTAAGACTCATTCTTTTTGGTCTGGGATTTTTTTACAGAGCGAGTCGTAAGGACTCATTGTATGCAATCTGTAACAAAATCACTGAAAGGATATCAAAGATTGAAGTCGATTCAAAGTCTTATTCTAGCAACTTCATTTGCGTCCATCGTGGACCTAAATTAAGTTTCTCTAACTCTTTCTCTACAGTAGCATATTTCATCCACTGGAATATGTGGCATACTTCATAAAACTAACAGTCTCAAATGTTCTCCTATCGTGGAGTTTTAGTAAAAAAATGGGACTTTTTCAGGATAAAACCTAATCTGCCAAAATCCAAGGACTTTTCAAGGCCTATGTGAACCATGTCCAATAGAGTGATTTTCAATTGAGTGCCTAAAAGTTTGATTGGTTAGATATCCATGACTGCGTTTACTTTGCCTCGTGATTGGTTGAAGTAAAACCAATCGTGCCAAAATGCAAGGACTTTTCGAGGCCTACGTGAACCATGTCCAATAGAGTGATTTTCAATTGAGTGCCTAAAAGTTTGATTGGTTAGATATCCATGACTGCGTTTACTTTGCCTCGTGATTGGTTGAAGTAAAACCAATCGTGCCAAAATGCAAGGACTTTTCGAGGCCTATGTGAACCATGTCCAATAGAGTGATTTTCAATTGAGTGCCTAAAAGTTTGATTGGTTAGATATCCATGACTGCGTTTACTTTGCCTCGTGATTGGTTGAAGTAAAACCAATCGTGCCAAAATGCAAGGACTTTTCGAGGCCTATGTGAACCATGTCCAATAGAGTGATTTTCAATTGAGTGCCTAAAAGTAATTATGTGATTGCTTTCGAGTTTGATTGGTTAGATATCCATGATTGCGTTTACTTTTCATCCTGATTGGTTGAAGTAAAAACAATAACGAATTACTTCAGTTTGTGATTGGTTCATTGGATTTTTACTTGCTCCTGTGATTGACACTCAATGGGTCTTTTGCAGCTAGGCATTCACGTGACTGTACGGGAATGTATAGACTTGCTCCAAGTCGAACTCGCTGAGTCACTGGGCAAGCGATTACTGGGTCAAAAAGCGAGCGCGAGAATCGATGCGAGAGGCGAGTTCGACTTGTTTCACTTGCAGGAAATTGAATCGGTGGATTATGTTTTGGCGCGAGAACACGTTTCAGGGGCGGAGCTTACATTTGGCGCCTTTGAAAAACTCTTTCTGAGTACAATCAAGTTGTAAATACCACATCCACAGTCGAAGAATTGACGCTTTGTGATTGGGCGAATCTTAGTACGTCATAAGCCACGCCTCCGGTTGAAAATCAACCGGTAAATTTGGCGCGCTGCAAGTGGGAAAAGTCCTTAGTGCGGGGGGCTAAGAAGGACTTTGAGAAAGTCTAGGGAATGTACTGGATGGCAAAAAATATTTAACTTCATCTATTTAGAAGCCTTGTACGAGATCGCTATTGTTATTAGCAAAACCTGTTTGTAAATGCTATTTTTCACCTCCAATCGATTGTCGATCTTTCTAAAACAGCGTTTTTAAAAATGGCTTGCTCTCCAGCATCCATAGCAACGTCTTTCCCATGGGGATCACGAGCTCATTCATTCGTTAACGAAGTATTATATCAGCACGTGACTGTTAGCTGCAAAGGGACTATCGCCAACCACTCTTTACCTGGAAAGCACACACTGCTAATCTGAGCAGCTGCTATATTTGTGTCTGGTTATGGTTATATTATTGGAACTAACAGTACCCCTCAGAATAATTCTAGGTTTTTCCAAGTCTCATACATACCTCGACTAAGACCTTCAGCCTAGTTCCCACGTCCATTAACGGAGAAATTCCTATGGCCAGTTCTGTACTCCATATTCCATTGTTGACCGTACCGGCATAGAGAGTGTTGAGTTGGTCCACAGCAAGGGTACGGATTCCCGTTACACTACTTGGAAACTGGTAATGCAAAGAACAGAACAATATTACAAAGTATCCGTACATACATGGACATGCCATGATGTTATCCGTACTATATATGTTACCCGCATCATGGTATGTATATCTGACTCGTATCATCGTTTTAACCGTACCATATATTTTCTCCAAATCACAGTAAAACAAGATATTCATTTATATAGCGCAAATTCTAAATGAATATTTTTAAATGCGCATCACAAGGTTATTGTTGTGATACGGACTGCCATTGTGGCGTAATGGCCTGCCGTGCAGTTTACAATCATGAGTGATTGTTAGTTCCACAGAATACCAGGCTGTTGTGTCGGGAGATAATCCCCTCCTCTCACTCGAAATAACACAACAGGTTCTTTCAAGTCCCCCTCGTATAGATTAGAAGAGGAAGGAGACAAGGACAACGACTTATACGTCCCTGCCCAAGGACGCGGCCGGGATTCGAACCCCTGACCTCCCGCACTCTGAGGCGGTGATGCTACGTACGTAACTGACCCGGCCGTAACATCGTTTATTCTCGTACGATTCAAGCTTTAAGTGTGTTTGCAAATCCGGTTAATTTAGACTCGGTAGATAAAATGCCTCTGTTATCGAACATCGTATGACTGGTCTTCCAATTACCTTAAGCTGGACTCCCATTGGTTGCAATCGTCGGTCCCATGCTCTAACGACTCCATCCCTTCCACCAGCGGACAGCAGTACACCATTTTGCAGCACAAGAAGAGAATAGACTGGGCCCTAGAAATGTGAATTGTAACCAGGCCCTCAAGTACCCAAATTAAAGCATGGTTCGTGCAGAGTGAGTGAGTGTCATAGTTTTACGCATGTCTGAACTCAATGTTCGATTGGTGGCTGTTTATTGGCTTCAAACAGTTAAAGTGCCTTCCCTCAATGCTTGATTAAAAGGATATAATAATAATAACAATCGTTATTTATATAGCGCTGTTTCCACAGAGAATAAGTGCCCAATAGCGCTTAACAAATAGATAAGGCTGCGCGCAACAATAAAATGGCGCTCACAACAATATCGAATAAATAACTGTCAGCAATAAAAAGTATCCTACAACTACTGCTAACTAATTAACAGCATTAAAGAAATGAGAAACTAAAAACTAAGCTAGGCTAAACTGTAAGTAAAATGATAATAACAATCTGCGTTTTACATGGTATAAAGTGAACAAAGATATGTATAAAATCTAACCAACTGGAGTTAATAAAATGCCTTCTTGAACAAATAGGTCTCGAGTTGCTTCTTGAAGCTCATAAGTGAGTCACAGACCCTTATATCCTGTGGCAGGGAATTCCACAGAGTAGACGCAGCCAAAGAAAATGCTCTATAGCCATAGGAGCGCAAGTTGTATTGTGGGACTACAAGCCGGTTCCTGGGAGACGATCTAAGATTACGCTTAGGAACATAGGCAGTAATTAAGTCGGCGATATATGACGGTGCCGTTCCGTGTAAAGCCTAATAAGTATAGTTAATAATATCTTAAATATAATCCGTTCTTCTACCGATTTGTGAGTAGCACAACTAGTTTCTCCGAGAAACATAACAGTAGAAATGAAAAAAGTAACATTATATTTTCCTTGAAGACTAGATCTACCCAGTCTGTTAGTCATTTTTGCACATTTACTTTGATTTCATCCATCCCACAAGTGTAGGGTCGTCAGCTTATATGAAAACTACCGAACATAATTGTGTTCTGGCCCGGAACAGAAAGGCGTGTCCCTCGCCGTGACACAGCTCTTTTAAGGACTTTTCAAGGATAATTTACAACTAATTAAAATTAATATATATATAGTGTCTTTTATCTAGCTTTACCAATGTAAAGGCATAAAGTAGTCATAAGTATAACCTACATGTAAATACAATTAAATGTCAGAAAAGCAACGGAAACAAAGAAGATCACGCAACACTTTCATCTGCCCATCGAACAAACTCGGAACATATCAGTACGTATATCGGCCTGAGCTACATCTTTCAAGACCATAGTTAATAGAGTGGAATGGTTAGCAAACCCGGCAAACTTCAAAGGGGCTAACAAAGGCGCTGCGATTTATGTTGGAAGGGGTAAGACAAAAGATTGTGCACGATCATAGTTCATTAGTGTCCCCTGAACGACTGAACCCACACGTTTTAATTGGCTGATTGATTAACATATTGACGGTTTACACTCAATCCCCAGAGATTAAAATGACAAAGGGCACGGCGGCCATGTTGGTGTACAGAACAAAAGAAGCTAACGAAGAATCTATTGTTAACTGTACACCAACATGGCGGCTATGACGTCACGTGCAAAGGGTCAATAGGAATTTCTATTGTGTTTTGTGCACGGTAATGATTGAAAAAAGCGAACAAAGACATACAATTGCAACAAAGAAGGTCGCTGGGTTTCATAACCATTCCACTCTATTAACTATGTTTAGATATTTTCCAGTGAAAAATACTTTTTGATAGAAATTAGCACAATACTTACGTCGTGCGCATTTTTCACTGACGCAGATATCTGATTGCTCCCTGAAAATAAAACGGAGAGAAAGCAAAGCACTTGTAAACTAGTATCGGAACATACCACTCTAAACAATAACCCAGCATCAGGCTTTGGGAAGTTATACTGAATCTGGGTTCCTATATGAAGAAATACCCGTAAATAGAGATAATGCGTATGACTCGCAAAAATGCACAGCCGTATTAGCTGGTTACCATCTACTAAGTTGTTTGTTACGTAAATCTGCAAAAAACATGCAGCTGTACTACTCCAATACAATCTGAAACTGCTGGCATTCTTGTGCATATTGGAAACTCCATTGCAGATTGCTATGAAGTAATAAAACATGGGTGAAAATTAAATAAAAAAACTGTTAACTTAGAAATGGAACAACTTGAAGTTAGAAAACCAGAAGAAAGTCAAATCTCTAAGGGGTCGGGTGTTTTCAGAAAAAAAAAATCTGCACGCTTTTTTTTTTGCAAAACATATATCTTACAAAGAAACACAAGCAAAACTAAACATCGTGCACGCAGATTTGGGCAAGAAAAATGGGCCGAATGAGATAAAAACCATGCACACGTATAGACCCTATGCATAAGTCCTGGTAACTAGCATGTCAACGAGGCTGGTAGGTCCTCTGGAATGTTGAAATTGAAGCGCCCGGGGAGATTATGAAATGCACTGGACGAATGTTCAGTGAAACAATGCTGTTAATTTGCTATGAGCCTGGCTGATTGTACTATAAAGAAGAAAAAAAGGATAAATGAGGACAGATTAGCAACAGTTTTCAACTAAACAATCATGTTCAACACGTTTCACACCTCCTGCTAGTATTTCAACTTCAACATTCCAGAGGACCTACCGGCCTCTTTTTCGTGTTGTGACCGCGCGAGTTATGACATAGTGTGCATTACCTGGGAAAAAAAATCGTACCATTCGAGGGTAATTATAAAACAAATAAATTACATGCACACACTATATCCTCACCCACCCCTCCCCTAAGATGTTAAATGGTTGGCAATAAAGAAACGCAGGTCTCCAGTAAAACTTTCATGCGCACTAAACTATTGGCAATCAATCAATCAATCTCTAGAGATTCAAATAACACAGGCATGGCGGACATGTTGGTTGATCTAACAAGACAAACTAATGAGGCATATTTTGCTTTAGTCACTGAGATAGTGGATCACAGGAAAGCGAATAATTAAATACACAGTTAGTAGTAACGGCAAATAACGATTTTCTTTGAAAATGTAGGTTTTTTCCCCTCGAAATACTATTTTTAGACCTAGAAACTAGTTTCTCGCAGTCATGTTTAATTTCTTCCAGACCCTTCCAGACTGAGCATGCTCGATGAAAATATTAGGCTCTGGAAGAATCCGATGTTTTGTGTATTCTGATTGGTTATTTTGCGCTGCCCAACTGATAGGCGGGCCCTGGGAATGAGATTCAATTTGTCCCACTGAAATTCACGGCGAAGTATGCATGTGCACAATGGTTAACCGCTGTCTAATTGCTCTTACCTTCTTCCCAGACGAACAGCGTCCCATTTGTGTCACCGGAGATGACGTCACCATTTTTAGCAAACGCTACGCATGAAATATACTTTGGTTTCACATTGTTCTGTGAGATGAATAATTATCATTAATTAAAAATAACTTCATTAACCAAATTAATTATAATTTTCTGATTTGGTCCTGATCAGAAACCGAAAAACAACAACCTATTGGAATTTCTATCGTGTTTTGTGCACGGTAATGATTGAAAAAAGCGAACAAAGACATACAACAAAGAAGGTCGCTGGGTTTCATAACCATTCCACTCTATTAACTATGTTTGTTTTGAATTTACTCAGTTTCAAGTCTACGGCTTGAGGGACATAGCAACGGTAACCAAGGCGCGAGGGGGTATTTTTGTAGCCATCGGAACTATTAATTAGATTCCCTCTCTAAGGTTATTGCTTTTGTGAAATTAGGTAACCAACACTGACTCGGAAACAGAAACAAATAGACAGCACAAGAAATATACCCTAAATGTGCCTCTACCTACATCAAATCGTCCTCTGTCGCAGTTCAATCTGTTGTCATCGTCGATTGTCCAGAAGCTCATGTGTTGCTTTCCACACGATACAAGTAACGTGTTATCGAACGGAGAGAAACAGATCGCAAGTACCTGATCCATGTGACCCTAGATTTATGGAGAAAACCATTCAATAATACAGTATGTTGTAAATCTAACATGTCCTGTAAGTAGTTTGGAAATGAGGTAAGGGGTAAGAAAGACGGCCGTACACTGTTTACGTTAACCATACATACTCGTTCACGTTGTCGCTCTCGTTCGCTCTAACTATCGTTTACGTTGTCGCTCTCGTTTACGTTGTCGCTTTCGCTCTCGTTCACGTTGTCACTTTTGTTCTCTCTAACTATCGTTTACGTTGTCGCTCTCTTTACGTTGTCGCTTTCGCTCTCGTTCACGTTGTCGCTCTCGTTCTCGCTCTAGTTCACGTAGTTGCTCTCGTTCACGTTGTCGCTCTCGTTCTCACTCACGTTGTCGCTCTCGCTCTCGATACCCGTACCTGTACTTTTATCTAGGATACCCATACTTTTATTTATGTAAATTAATCACCGTCAACTTCACATGTTACAAATAAAGTTGTTGTTGTTGTCTCGTTCATGCTCTCGTTCACGCTCTCGCTTTCGTTCCCGTTGTCGCTCAAGTTCACGCTTTCGTTGTCGCTCTCGTTGTCGCTCTCACTCTCGTTGACGTTGTCACTTTCGCTATCGTTCACGTTGTAGCTCTTGCTCACGCTCACGCTCACGTTCATGTTGTCGCTCTCGCTCACGTCCTTCTTGGTACCTCAAAATTACCTCCAAAGATAGTACTGTCAAAATGGAACAACTTGCCAATACATGTAACTCACTTATCAAATAAGCCATCCGTAGCAAAGAACCGCAATTGAAACTTCAACTGACCTACGCTGACAGTTCCAATATTTTTTTTATTCAAAAAAAATCTTTCTAACTGAAGAGTGCAGTTATTCCTTCTTTTTTTAGTGTTCTGTGCCTGTACACGTGTTGCAGGCTGTTTCTAAAATTTTTTTTATAGATTTCCCCCTGACTTGCGCAAAGTCCGTGACTCAAAAGAGAATAAATAAGAAATCAATAATAGATGTGCTTACCCTCGCATTGGCGATTTTCTTATTACTTGCCCAGTCCCACACGGTAATGGTATGATAATCGTTATCATCCACAGACACAATGAACCTGCCCTGATCCACACCACTCTATAGGGGAATGAAACACCGTGAGTGTGAAGATACAAAGAGCTGAGGGAGTACGAGAGGATAAATGTTGGCATGCATTTCATTGTTTACAATTTACCTTACAATTTAGAATAAGTAGAAATGTATTCAATAAACCAACAAAGTGGAAAGAGCAGTGGCGTAGGGAGATCCTTAAAATAGGAGGGGGGCAAAATGATGAATTCTGGGACAATTTCATTATAGAAGGGGGGCAAAATGATGAATTCTGGGACAATTTCATTATAGGAGGGGGGCAAAGTGATGAATTCTGGGACAATTTCATTATAGGAGGGGGGCAAAATGATTAATTCTGGGACAATTTCATTATAGGGGGGGACAAAATGATAAATTCTGGGACAATTTCATTATAGGAGGGGGGCAAAATGATTAATTCTGGGACAATTTCATTATAGGAGGGGGCAAAATGATGAATTCTGGGACAATTTCATTATAGGGGGAGGCAAAATGATGAATTCTGGGACAATTTCATTATAGGAGAGGGGCAAAATGATGAATTCTGGGACATTTTCATTATAGGAGGGGGGCAAAATGATGAATTCTGGGACATTTTTATTACAACGTGTTCAAGGTTGAAATTACGATTATCATAAATTGTTATTGGCCGCTGAAATTATGATAATCGTAATTCTACTGACATCCTAACCCAAACCACAAAACTAACCCCAACCACAGGGTTTTCAATAGAAGCCGGCAGCCGGCGAATCTCGCCGGGTATTTTACATGAAATCGCTGCCTACTTTGATTGAAAAATTCCCCAAAAATTAGATATTTGCGCCAATGACGCTCGATGCTCGCCGCCTACTCTTCAAGTTTTGCCACTTACTTCAAATGTTATTGAAAACCCTGAACCATCGGACGAGTTCACGGGTAAACAATGGGTTCTCGCTCACCAAGAGCTATATAGTTCACAGGTAAATGAGAAGAAACGATGAAGAAGGGGAAAAGTTTTTATTCAAACGATCCTGCTGGGGTTCGGACTCATAACCTTTGCGTGTAGTGCAGTGTAGCACAGAGGTCATCACCACTACACTAAGCCCGTCTACCGCCATTCGGAATGTGACAAATCTTTATCTTTATCCTTGACTGGTGATGAAAATTGCGATTATCGTAATTTCAGCGGTCTAACCTTGAGATCATGTTGTTTATTAATAGGAGGAGGGCAAAATGATGAATTCTGGGACATTTTCATTATAGGCGGGGGGCAAAATTATGAATTCTGGGACGTTTTCATTATAGGAGGAAGGCAAAATGATGAATTCTGGGGACATTTTTATTAATAGGAGGGGGGCAAAATGATGAATGCTGGGACATTTTCATTATACGATGGGCGACAGGGCAGAAGGGGGGAGCAAGGGAGGGGGAGCAATTGCACCCCCTCGCCCTCTCTACTGTACTGGAAAAAGGCATACCATAGACCAATTGCATAAATAGCGTCCAAGTTTACTAACCAGTGCTAAGGAATCTTTAGTCTCACATTCAAGTGAAAACACTTTTGTCTGGCAACGCAAACACGAGACTACATTCTCCAGGACAATACCTTGCCATTTGGGTCTATGGCAAGGCTGAAACTCACTTTAAAAGATGCATACAAAAATAACCACCATGCATATTCAATCTACTGGCATGCTCTCATGATTAGTATAAATACTGAATTAAATCTTAATGAAAGATTCTGGTGCTCTTGGGAAAACGTGTATTTCTCTATTCTAGGATTACAAGTGGAAATATACTAAGCATTCCTAATCAAGCAATACATGCTGAACCCCTAAATCACTAGCCCACAAGTTAGCAAACCAAATTTAAAAAATATTTTAGAATTTAATCAATTAATTCATCTCCTTATTAATTAATTAATGAGGAAGATTAATTAGTTAATTAATTGATTAATTAGTTAATTAATTGATTAATTAGTTAATTAATTGATTAATTAATTGATATGAGGGAGATTAATTTATTAAGTGAATGACTTAATTAATTTAGTAATTAATGAAGTAGATTAATTGATTTAATTATCGGATCTTGATAGACTCACTACAAATACATCTTAACTTGTTTTCGTAGCGTACCTTAATAGAAAAATCCAACGACACTACAGCTCGTTCAAAGTAACCCAGACCAATGACGGTCTTGGTTTGAAGTGTGTGCGAGTCCCAAATCCGGATGTGTGGCTGAAAGTAAGGAATGGTTACGATTTGAGCGGTTATCGATTGAGTGTCGATAGTAATATAGCGGTTTTCAGTTGAGTGTAGTGAAACAAAATGCAAATTACCAACAGCCAGCCAATCACAGGAGCGAGTACTCACAAGTAACTCATAAATGGCTTCCCTGTGAGCCAATGACAAACCAAAGCAAAACCAATTTGCGTTTGGTTTTACTTTGGATTCTGATTGGTTGGTTTACTTTCTCAGTTTGCTTAGCTTTTCTATTGGCTGTGAAAAATGTTTTGTAATTATCAGCCAATCAAATTCTAAACTAAAACCAAACAATGTTTTGGTCCGTCGCATAATCAATTTTGGTTTTAGTGAGAGGTATCCACGATTGCGCTGACTCTTCCTCGTGATTCGTTAACGTAAAAACAATCAGGAATTACTTCAGTTCGTGATTGGCTCATTGCATTTTAGTTTTACGACAAACTCACAAACTGTTCTATCAGTATTCGGATCTATCCATTTATTTACCAGTTTTTGCAAGAGATTTATCTGATTACTTTATTTATATACAGGGAAAGACAAAAAATATCCCAGCCCATCCATATCCTGAGTGAAAAAAACTATCAACACCCAAGAGGGCCCTTTCAAAACAAAAACAAGCTACGGCCAACCCACTGTCACTGCGGCGACAAATGTCTTATTTGTTGGGGTAGGGTGGGGAGTATTAACAAAGTATACCTCTCCTTGCACTTTCTCGTGTCCAGCTACTTGTCCCGTCGCAACGGTAACCCCGTCAGGATGTATGGCCAAGCTGTTCGGATACGAAAAAACAAGAACGAATTAATTGAAGATGAGGCAGCAGGTCCTGTAATGCATTCTCTATAACTTCCTGGTGTGGGGTTTTGTATTTTTAGGGGAATGAGGAGAGAGGTATATTGCATCATGTAGGAGTGGATAAAACGTCCCCAGCTCAATCCCGGTTTCTGGGAAATTACCACCCACCCCTCCCTTGGATATGCATCATTTTATTAATGATTAACCAGTAAAGGTTAGGGTGAAGTGGGGGTTTCCAGAAACGGTGATTGATCCAAGTCCCCCATCTGATCTCTTTTCCGAATAGCTCAGATCCTAGAGTGCTGGACATGAATGCGGGAGGTCGTGAGTTCGAATCCCGTCTGCATCCTTCGACAGATGTAAAAGCTGTTCACCTTGTGTCTTAACACTTTCTCTTCATAAATGGGGAACCTGTTGTGCTATCCTGAAGAGACAGAGAGAGGTGGAATGGGAGAGGGAGGGAGGAAGAAGGAGGGAATGAGGAAGAGGATGGAAGGAGGAAGAGGGAGGTGGGATGGAGGAAGAGGGAGGGAGGGGGAAGAGGGGCAGAGGGAGGGAGGGAGGAAGATAGAGGGAGGGAGGAAGAGGGAGGGAGGGAGGGAGGAAGAGAGAGGGAGGAGGAAGAGGGAGGGAGGAAGAGAGAGGGAGGAAGAGAGAGGGAGAGAGAGGGGTTGATGACAGATACAACTACCTGTCCCCCTCTTCTACCACAAACTGTTTTGGCAAGAAGGTCCTGGTAGGGAACATCGAGTCATGTTGCCTGTTCTCCTGTGGCCTCAGCCCACCACAAATGTTTTCAATCTAAATCAAAATTGTACACAAACCTCTTGATGTCGTCTGTGTGCTCAGTGTAGTGTCTTTGTCGTTGTTCTCTCTTGTTGTATATCACCACCACAGCTGCTATGAAATAGATGACCTCACCAGACTGGAGTATGAACAAGTTATTGCGACAGTCTCTACCACGGTAACCATAGCTACAATGAAAGATATCAGAAAAAGTACTTAAATAAAACTTTACACAAAACTGTGAAGTATAACATCGCGTTGCAAAACATGCCATACTACACTACATCACACACGTCACGTCACGTCATATCATATTACATCACATGCCACTCATTACATTACTTCACCCACTCATTACATTACTACCACATTATATCACATCACAACACCCCATATTACATCACATCACGTCACAATATCATACACATCACGTCACGTCAGATCACGTCACAGTAATTATTACATCTCGTATGCCATCATCTACCATCACATTACATCGCATCACGTCACACTATATCATACACGTCACGTCATATCACATCACAGTATATTACATATTGTATGCCATCATCTACCATCACATTATATTACATCGCGTCACGTAACATCATATCACACCAAATAAATCACATCACATCACGACAGGTAAAAAGACAAGTCACGTTACTTCAAATCACATTACATCAATTAAATCACATGACATGATATGCCATGACATTACAATAGATGTCACGTCACCTTACATGTACATGTGTCACACAACATCATGTACGTTGTTCCAAACAGGATGGCAATCCAAACGTTAACACAAGACAATATATTTTACTTTCTCGCAGCGTAGAGAAAATGTACCGTTATACTATCGAATATATTTTATAAAGCCTCATGCAGACACGGGTAACAGCCAATCAATGCAGCACGCATAAAATCAAATATATGTCATTAAAGCCTCATACACACACGGGTAACAGCCAATCAGAGCATGCATACTATCGACTCTATTTTATAAAACAATACCCATCCTGGCAATGACAATTCGTGAGATGTAACATTCGTACAACGATGTTGAAGAAGAGTTTTCAATGTGGCATAGGAGTACGGTACAACAAGCAGAGGAACAAAGTAAAGACAGATGTACTTACACCCATTCGAGAGCAAGCTTCTCGTCGGGTTGGTCCGCAGATATGTCAACATCTACGAACTCATCAGGAGGGTACACATAAACCTTACGACCTCTGATGTATACAGAGACTGGATCAGGAGCTACATAGAAAATAATAACATAAACATGTAATTATATAACGAGCAGTTAGATACAGTCAAGGCGAGGGAGAAAAAGCATTGATCAGTAGCCCACTTCCGCGATATGCTTTACTTGTCACGCACAAAGGTTTGAATACGAGGCCCCGTGCTAAACTAAATTTATTATTTTCACAGAGAAAAGAATAAATTTAATTTAGCACGGAGCCTCGTATTGAAACCTTTGTGCGTGACAAGTAAAGCATATCGCGGAAGTGGGCTATTGCTTCATCGGCCCGAAAAAAAATTATATATGCAAATCAGAGTTTGATCAATTACGTACGGCAAAAGAGCTGCGTCTGAATCAATTGGGTTCAATTGCTGGTTTGCACGTGACGTCATGGCCGCCATGTCGGTGCCCTTAAACAATAGATTCCTCGTTAGCTTCTTTTGTTGGGGCAACAACATGGCCGCCATGCCCTTTCTCATTGGAATCTCTGGAGATTGAGTGAAAACCAGCAATACAGATGAATTAGTCTGGCAATTAACGAGATGTCCCTCCCTGTTTAACTACTTGAGGATCGTCAATTCAAACGCCGTTCTTCTCATGTGACCAACTAAAGGCATAACATGTGCCACACTGAATTTTAGTTTTCGATTAAAAGTGAAAATCTAGACCCAGATTCACTCATCGTTACAATCGGTTCGTCGTCGGAGTCAACAGTCGCCCCGACGTCGAACTTAAAGGTATTAAGTTCAGTCAAGAGAGCCTAGGTAAGAGGGGGAATCTCCAATACGTGCGCTTATGCGGTGATAATGCCGATTATAAAACGACATTTTGTAATCGGAAGCAGTTAAGCTGAAGCAAGTGCGTGACAACAATCTCATGGCGGCAAAATATTTTTGCGCCCTTTTGCTCCATGAAATTGTTGTCGCGCTAGCGCCCACTGCTTCAGCTGCTTCCGGTTACTAAATATATTTTTTATTTGACATTAAGGAGCTTTAGATTCGAGTACGATTTTTAGACTCAAAATATATCTGTCTTAAAGTGCAAGTAAAGCCATAAAACAACATTAACTCTTTTTGCTCCAAATTCTATTTCTAATATACTTCAGTTGTCTAAATTAGTTTTCTTCCTGGAGCAATTCAACTAGAATAAAAGTTACCCGAATTGTGGGATTGATTCATCTTGTGATGTCACAATTGAAAGCTACAGGATTTTATTGTAGTAGTTTTCTCTAGGGAGGGAGTTGATCAACCTTATTATGTCACAGGATCCACGACAAGTAATCAAAATTAAGGATTAAATGTCAGAAATTTTACAAAATATGCAAGATTAATACCTTTTTGTGAGACACAAACACAAAAGTACAATATAGTTTTTATTTTTTTGACATGAAACTTTAAGAAAGTACAACTCTTCCATTCTCCCAAACAATGCTGCAGAAACGAGAACAAGCTATTGAGAGTATTTGTTTGTTCATATATATTTTTAAAGTGTTCGTCGATTGTGAAAAGTCGTAGTCATTGTTGTACTCGTACTCGAATCCAAAGCTCCCTATAGAGCGGTTTTCAGTTGAGTGTAGTAAAACCAAACGCAAATTACCCACAGCCAGCCAATCATAGGAGCGAGTAATCACAAGTAACTCATAAATGGCTTCCCTGTGAGCCAATGACAAACCAAAGCAAAACTAAAATCGATTTGCGTTTGGTTTTACTTTGGATTCTGATTGGTTGGTTTATTTTCTCAGCCAATAGGAGAGCTTAGTAAACGCAAAACCAAAACACTTCCGACACTCAATTGAAATCCGCTATATCATTGCACAAGTGCGCGCATTGGAGCCTCTTACTTATGCTCTCTTGATTCAGTACATTAGTGGAACGGTGTCTCAAACGGGCATAAGATCCTTTAGTTGTTTTGCTTTTATCATTATTATAGCATTCATCAGGTTTATTTTACTTTTTAGATAACTATAATTGTTTCTTATAAACACTACATCGCTGTTCTTTACTGCAAGGCGCTTTACTTTCACAGTAACCATGACAATGCTCTATAACACTCGCTGCCAGATTTATTAGAATGTTATTCACGTTATTATTAGTCCTCATCATATTCTGACTCACACTCGAATGCTTTTGGCTATACCATATATGGTCAAGCCCTACACCAAATATGGCTTACGTTTTACGTCATGCCAGTAGATTGGCAGTTGTCTATCACCCAAACCCCTAACAGCTTTTTTCCCTGATGGATCACCAACTTTTGATATATCCTTCACTTGTCACGCACAAATCTTTCAGAATGGGGCTCCGGTGTAAATATAATTTATTCTCTTCTAGAGAAAATTCATTCTCCAGCACTAGTCCTATACTAAATTCATGTACACGTACTTAAGTACTGATATCTTCATTTACTAAGCAGAGAGCATCTGCTTATGCAACATTTACTGATTAATACTTGTTTATTTTATTGTTACATGTAGGTGTCCTTGCCTCCGGCCTCGAATATTTTTTTTAAACTAACCGCGGGTTCGGCAAGTTACTTGTTAAAACATATTGATATATTAATAATAAAGTATTGAGTCTGAAAAAAAACTATGTGACATCATCGTCGCCATCTTGGTTGACGTAAACAAAATATTCCTCGTCAGTTTCTCTTGTTACATCATCCAAGATGGCTGTCCCAGATTGCTTCGACCTCTGATTGGCCAAGAATACAATAGATTAGTAGTGGCCGCTAGACGACTGGGAACTAATTTACATGGCTATAAAATTTGACGAACCTTGAGCGACGATGGTTGTTTAGCGTAGTGGTCGCAACGTCTGCTTTAGTAGCAGGAAAGTGGGGTTTCGAGTTCCAGAAAAACTCTCAAATTTTGTTCTTCCCCATTTTCTTGAGAGCTCCTTTACATTGTACATGTACATTGTACCTGTGAACCTCAGCCACAAATTAGCCCTTTAACCTCGTTGTTTCCCTGGAAACTTGTTTACTGACCGGTTAGGGTTCTTCCATGGTTCAGGGTAGCGTTTTAGTTAGTTTATATTGTCAGAGGTTGGAGCATTCCTGTATTTAGCCCCACGTGCATCTTGTCATTTTAATCTCAGGGGATTATGAAAGCCAAGAATGGGAAATACGTTTACCTGAAGTGCATCGGTTATTACGAACTTCGTAACCATAGGAAGATTTCCTTGATATACGTCGACCTGAAATTTATTTCTTAGTCATTGTTTTATGGATTTTTAAATTTAATACATGCAGAATAAGTGATGAAGACTGGTCTTGAAATTAAATCTTACATTTTATGGTACTTCAAAAACAAAAGTTTACCTGATAGGGTTAATGTTCCAATGGTCAAAGAAATAAGTGGAAAACGTGTGAACGTGAACCTGTGGTTCATTTGGCTATATACTACAACAATCCGCATCCACATTGCTAAGCACTTTGCTCACATCTCCAGCTCCCACACGTGTTAGTGTGGTGGATGGGGTTTAAAGCAGCTACGTTTAGCTCGCCCTTGGATTAACCACTCAGATTCTTCTTTAGTGAGGCTGGGGTCTTGGGGGCTAATTTTGCCATGCTGGTGAGTCTTAAAGTGCATATAAGCCCTGGCTAATTATATTTCTTACGAAGAGACCATAGACAAAGAGAACATAGACCATAGACAAAGGATTCCGAAATAAAAATTTGATTTGATTTACTTGTCATGGTGTATTGGCCGTTCAAAGTTGCCCAAAAACGTGTCTTGGGTTGCCTGTGGACGAAAATCAAGGGCGCGAGCGCACTTGACAAATTTGGCACTGGGTGTAGTTTGACGTTATCAACATAACACACTCGATGCGCCATTGCATGGAAGGCCTTGCCGAATAAAGCTCTTCGAAACGTTTAGCGCGATATTATCATCTTTCTCGGTTATCTATTCAATTATTTTGCAAATAAGCCAACACTGTATACCTGCGAAGAGACGAGTTCTGTTGATGACGTCACGTTTTATTCTCGTCCCAGTCCCCGAATGTGCGTGGAAACTATTCTAAACTTGGAAGTTTAGTCGCTAAAAAATAATGAAACATTTTTATTTTAAAATTTCGGACTTTTTCCCTACCTTTTAAGGTCTAAGCTTTCAAAAAAGCATAACTGGCCAGGGCTTATATGCACTTTAAGAAGAACGAAATAGCTGTACATGCATACATAGTTAATAGAGTGGAATGGTTATGAAACCCAGCGACCTTCTTTGTTACATGTCTTTGTTAGCTTTTTTCAACCACTACCGTGTACAACACACAATAGAAATTCCAATGTGTTAATCAATCAGCCAATAGAAACGTGTGAGTTCAGTCGTTCAGGGAACGCTAATGAACTATGACCCTGCACAATCTTTTGTCTTGCCCCCTTCCAACATAAATCGCAGCGCCTTTGTTAGCCCCTTTGAAGTTTGCCGGGTTTCATAACCATTCCACTCTATTAACTATGATGCATAGTAGCCACTCGAGGGATAATAACTTGCGTGCATGCGTGTTAGACCCTAGCTACGTCGTGCTTGGTTAACAATCCAATAGTTCTATCCCAGAGATCGTGATCACTGCGAGCGTTATTATCGCTGGAGGGTGGTTACCTTATCATCGCTGCGTACCTTTTAGCGATCGCATCGATCATACGTAAACCAGGCTTTACCGTATTCGACCTTAACAGTGCGACTACTGAAACCAGGGCCCCTTAGACTACGAGAACTAAACACATTGCAAGACGAAAATAAAGCACAAATCCTAGCAGATGCATGCGATTTTCTTCATTCGAAAGACTTTGACTTCAGAACTTACTGTCTTTGGCTATATAATTATCTGCTAGTTTGACTGCTATCATAGTCTACTCTTTTGAGTTTACCCTTTTCAGTGTACTAATTAACTTTATGATTTTAGCTTTGTTTTTAATTATATTTGTTGATTTTAGTTTACTGATCTATCTTCAGTCATATCACTTCTCTTTTAAATATTATTATATTATTTTTACATTATTAAATTACACTAGTTTGGTACCCAGCTAGAGATTAGCTCAATTATAGTTATTCTGGATAAATATTACCTCATTTCTGTCAACATACATGTATACATGAATCTGCTCATTTCTTTATTTTGTATGGTAATATAGTTGTTGTTGTTGTTGTAACTAGTCACCCTAATTTTTCTTTTACCGGATCGAAGTTCACGCCAGTCAAAAAATGTTATTGTCTTGTAATCGTCACTGATTGCCTCAAGTAACCGTAAGTTGGAATGATTTGCTTTCGTTCTGCGATGTGGCTGTTTCATATAGAGTAATTGTTATGTATGAAATTGTTTTATTATCACCTGGAGCTTAATTACCGTGATGGTTACAGGTTTTATGTTTAGATTTTTAATAGGTTTATTAAATCAAGTCAGAAATCCGTTTTGAAGGGAAGGTAAAACTGACTGGAATTTTCATTTATCCTTTTATTCACTGCGGAATGTTCAACAAATTATATGTCAAACTTTTCAGTCGCATGATTCATATGAAGCATGCTAGTATTTTGCTATTTGTTGTTTTTGGATATTCCGTATTAGATTGGATGTTATCAGTCTTTCATTACTGAACAGTGCGTTACGGAATATTCCGCTGCGTATATTGCACAAAATATGATTTTGCGTTAATACATGATTACACGCCATGAAATTGTGTTACGTGATCGCACGTTATGAAATGTTGAGTTACGTGATTTCACGTTATGAGATCTTGCGTGACGTGGATGCACACTATAAGATTTTGCGTTACGTGATTGCAAGTTTCGAGATTTTGCGTTATTTTATTTAGTGATCACATGTTATAACATTTTGCGTTTTATAATACATGAGTGCACGTTATGGATAGATTACGTTACGTGAATTCACATTATAAGATGTTACGTTACGTGAATGCACGTTATGAGATTTTGCGTTAAGTGATAACATGTTATAACATTTTGTGTTTAATACATGAGTGCACGTTAAGGAAATCTTGCGTTACGTGAATTCACTTTATAAGATTTTGCGTTACATGTACGTGAATGCACGTTATGAGATTTTGCGTTACGTGAATGCACGTTATGAGATTTTGCGTTACGCGAATGCACATTACGAGATTTTGTGTTACGTGATCGTGACATGATCGTATTGTGTTACCTGTACTAGTTTGTGTCTGTATACTGCTCCTCACGTTACTGCTGTTTCTCTTCAGCCCATTGCTGGTGCTGTTCGCTACTGAATGGATGTTTTTCTTCGAGACCTTTGACGCAACTCGCTCCAAGAGCTCCAAGAACTCTCGCCAGCTACATGTACACAAAATAACGAATGTTAAATAAATAACATACATTGTATAGTTCAAGCACAACGCCACCTGGTTAGCACGGTTGTTAAGCGCCGATCCGACAGGCGCAGGAAGTCGATGGTTCAAACCAGACATTCCTCTCTAATCTGCACTCTCGCAATTAAAGGCAACCGCCACTGAAAAACATTGTTTGCTCTCAAAATGTTTGTCATCAGGCTGCCTAGTTCTGTTGCTGCCATTTGTTTCCGTAAATTGTACACAGATGCCATAATTTATTAGCCTGCTTGCCGGCTCTCCTGTAATTGTTTTAGCCAAGTATTTTTTTCGGATTGGGTGTGCGGTCAAAATGGGGTGATTTTTCGAGAAGGGTCTATCGTACGACCTCCTTATAAGGAAGCACAATAGGCCGCCATATGTATGTGTAGAGGGTCACTAAAGTATGTAAGGGAGGTCACTGATGTACGCACAGGAGGCTCGTCTCAGCTTTCGCTTGACCGCGAGCTTCCAAAATGGGGTGTGAAAGCGGCCATGAATCTTTTCGAGCCCCACTCGTGTAATACGCCATTTTTTCAAAAAATTCAGCCTCACAAACTAGGTAGAGACTTATCCCTTTTACCAAAACTTCACATGCACTAACACTAAACCCTAACCCGTAACATAAACCTAAACCTAACCCTAACCGACCAGTAACCATGCAAGCTCCCAGGTAAACGAAGAGGTCTCACCCACCTTAAGAGCTAGGGTTTACAGGTAAACAACGAGTTCTCACTGGCCTTAAGGGCTAGCGACGAGTTTAAACCAAAATATAAAGGAAGAAAATCCAAAATTGAGAAAAAAAAGTTGTTCTGGGGTTCGAACCCAAGTCCTCACAATGTAAACCAAGTGTGGTACTAAGCGACCTTCGATCACTGGGTGCTCAACCTTCACTACCCGCAAACTGCGAGTCTCCTGTGCGTACATCAGTGACCCCCCTCTTGTACTTCAGGCGGACCCTCTAAATGTACATCCTGATAAGGAAGTCATACGACAGGTACTCTTGGATTTTTCATGTTCATAAAACTCATTTGAATGTACATGTACCATGCACCACCATCTTGGATGTTATGACGTCAAACGGTTACTCCTTTGTTACACAACAAAAGCGCCACATTGTATTGTTTTCGAACAATAGAGGCAACCATATGACGTCATAACATCCAACAGAGGATAACGTTACGCTGTGGTGTGAATGCCACTTACTTTATCCAGCCATCTCTGCTAGAGTCAAACTTATTGAGTGTTCTTTCGAGAAGAGACTGACTGATGGGAACCCTGTGGTGCTGGCACAACAACTTCATCTGTTGAATAAGAATAATGATGACGATGACAATAACAATGTATTAGGTATGTTGTCATAATGGAACTTTAGTAGTTATGAAGGACATCACGCCGGGAACCCTGTGGTGTGAAGACAGCCTGAAGTCATCCTGTAAAAGCTCCCACTTCTTTGTTAATCCCAGTATTATCATAATACAAGGCTGCTATAATGTACATCATACTCCACGAGTGAGCGCAGCAAACAAGAAGATAATACTGTTTATCATACATGTATGACCCGATACAGCCTAGCCTGATTTTCAGATGGTACGAACCCTGCATGACCTTTCCTTTCGAACCATTTACAAGTCATGTGATCAGTGCCATACATGTTTGACATTCATGAGTCGGGTCGGAAAATGTTGTCCGACCCTGCTCGATTTTATGCTTGTTATTTTTCCATTATTAAAATAAACTAGGTGGTCATAAGATAAAAAAACGTATTGACTGAGTTACGTAGGTGGAACCAAACGGGAAAAGATTTAGCTCTCTGTCATTTTGTACGGTACGACATGATCTCAAACCAAATACCACCCCCCCCCCCCCCCCCCCCTGGCCCTACCACTCCGTCGATAAGTACATAATCTCCAAGCTGTCATATCATGGAAGGGACTGTCATCAATTAGTGGGAGGGCTGGTTTAAGAGTAAAAGGCCATGCTCAATTTTTGATGACCCCTACCCCTCTCCCCCAACACATTCCCCTCTAGCTTTCATACTACGCTGCCCAACCCTTCCCCCTAACTCCCCTCTAGCTTACTTTGCTGCTTGACCCCTCTGCCGAAATTCCCCTCTACATGTAGCTACATGTATATGCTATGCCACCCCCTAATTTGCTGCATAGTATAGCGAGAGGGCTAGCGTCAAGATAAAGCTTTAAAGTAACTTATTCATAAAATGCATTTCAGAACTGTTTTGGTTGTCATTCCAGGTATAAGCCCTACCAGACATGAGCTCCATCTGTTATTTGCCCCATAAAACCCCTTATAAAGTTGTACATAATGCCACTTTAATGGTGCTTTTTTTCCTTCACCTCTCTGAAACCAATGCTCCCAGTTCCACCTCTGTCACAACTCTGAAATGATGCCCTCAGTTCCTTGGTATCTACATGTTCATCTCTCTCATTAGCTTGTGCCAGCTGTTTCTCCACCTCTTCTTGCAGTTTGTTGTCACTGGTGGCCAGACCAGCCTGTTGACTCAGTGATGTGGTAAGAGTCGGCTGGTGGCTGGCAAAGCCATTGAGCTTGGTGGACTTATCCTGAACAATAGCTGAGTGACACTCTAAAACGCAAATAAATAAACTTTTAAGAATACATGTATATATTTATTTACTGACCGAGTGGGAGGGTGCATGGGAAATTATTTGGCTCGAGGTTGTGAGGTACAATTGTACGGAATGAGCACAGCGAGGTCTGTACAAATTGACCGTAACTCAGTCTATAAGTTTTTATAATCATAATATTATGACCACATGTAGTTTGTATTAATAATGACAAAACAACAAGTAAAATATTGCACAGGGCTGAACAGATTTTTCCAGCCAGCTGATGTGAAACACATTCACATACAGGCCCCATCAGTCGTGCCCTATAAACAGAGCAGCTAATTAGTCACCACTATTTATGATATAAATGTAGATAGCTTCTTTGAATGAATTACGCTTATAATAGTGAGCTAGATGACTGGCTATTTCGTGTGGGAATTTATTCCATTGAGTGATTGTTCTGAGCCTAATTACAATCACATGTAAATGAATATATGAAGTGAGTGATTAATAATTGATTGTATGAGTAATAACTGTACAATAAAAAAATGTGTAAGGCCCTGTTCAGATTGAACAATTATATTTAAACAGCAAACTTATCTGTGAACACCGACTTACAGTGTAGCGAGTGCAACTTTTAGAATTACTAGCCATTTGTCCAAGTCGCTACCAAACTTCAAACTTTAAGATACAGTCATTCAGTGCCCCGGATACCAAAAGAAAATTGTCAAACAACAAACTGTAGCCTTGTCAAGTCTCACCTATTCATTTTGCACGCCAGCTGCCTGACAGTTAAATGTACAGTAAGTATAATTTTATCTCAAACTCGATCTGCACATAAAAATCTCAATCAAGAAATATTTATTCTTACTATTATTTCTGTATGCAGTCTCTAACATGTACAACTGTAGTTTGTATCGATATTACATTATTCTATTTAATGATGTTACATGTACTTAAATATGTATTTAATAGTACAATTTGGTCTTACATGTATATTAAATTACAGTATGCACTTTATTTAACTCTTAAATAATTATTAATACAATACATTTAGTTGCATGATTGTAAAAAAACACCATCCAGTAATTCTAGTTTACCTTCCAGAAATTTCCACAGAAGCTCATGCCACACCCCTCCTCCTTGCGATTCAAATTTCTTAACCAGTGCCGTCATTGTTGGGCCAAGTATGAAGATATTGTATAACAGAAACACATCGTTCAGTTCTTTTGTCGTTATGCGACCTGATTTGTCAGAGTCCAGGCGTACAAAGGTTGTATGCACATTTTCCAGCTTTTGTCGGCTGACGGATGACAGGGCATCAGAGACCCGTTGGGATAGCAGCTGGTCAGCAGTAATCCTCTCATTGGGTGCATCTGACAGAAAAGAAAAAGACAGTGTAATGTACATGTACATGTATAATATATATATGTACATGTATATGTAGTTAAATGATCACACACAGCACATTTATTGTATATAATTATACTAACTCTGGGACTGGTCATAAAGTAAAGGGAAGGGTGGGCTGGAAAAAAGGAGGGGTGAGCCACTATTTTCAAGCATGGAAAAAGGGGTGGGCCAACAGAAATCATGCAATACATTGGGGTGGGCCATGTCTTATCGTGCCATAATTTCCGACAGATAATTTTGTGTTGTTACTCCATTGTCAACTATCTTAATGAGTTGATAAAAATACAAGCATGAACATGTTTATAAGAACAAAAAACATTAAAACTCAAAAATGTTAACTATAAGCTAAACACTTTATACACTATAAAAAAAAACTTAATTGCAAATTTTCATAAACTGGAATTATCAGTGCAATACAATATGTCCTTTTCTGTTAGACTACAATCTAATTAGAATACTATATGCTTGAAGCATCCCTGGTGAAACTCCTTGCAGGATCCTTGAGGATCTTTGAGGATCCTTAAGGATCAGAGAAGGATCCTCGTAAGGGCAGGATCCTTGAAGGATTTGTCAAGGATCCTGTGGACCCAGGAATTCTAAAGATCCTTGCCAGGATCCTGCCAGGATCCTGCTAAGATCCTTTCAGGATCCTGTAACATTCAAATTAATCTAGTAAGGGCAGGATCCTTGTAAGATCCTTGAGGATTTATCCAGGATCCTGTCAGGATTCAGGCAAGATCCTTGCAGGAAATAATTTCTTGTAAGGACAGGATCCTTGTAAGATCCTTGAGGATTTATCCAGGATCCTGTCAGGATTCAGGCAAGATCCTTGCAGGAAATAATTTCTTGTAAGGACAGGATCCTTGTAAGATCCTTGAGGATTTATCCAGGATCCTGTCAGGATTCAGGCAAGATCCTTGCAGGAAATAATTTCTTGTAAGGACAGGATCCTTGTAAGATCCTTGAGGATTTATCCAGGATCCTGTCAGGATTCAGGCAAGATCCTTGCAGGAAATAATTTCTTGTAAGGACAGGATCCTTGTAAGATCCTTGAGGATTTATCCAGGATCCTGTCAGGATTCAGGCAAGATCCTTGCTGGAAATAATTTATTGTAAGGACAGGATCCTTGTAAGATCCTTGAGGATTTATTCAGGATCCTGTCAGGATTTATTCAGGATCCTGTCAGGATTCAGGCATGATCCTTGCAGGAAATAACTTCTTGTAAGGACAGGATCCTTGTAAGATCCTTGAGGATTTATCCAGCTAGGATCCTGTCAGGATCAGGATTCAGGCAAGATCCTTGCAGGAAATAACTTCTTGTAAGGACAGGATCCTTGAGGATTTATCCAGGATCCTGTCAGGATTCAGGCAAGATCCTTGAAGGAAATAACTCCTTTTAGGGACAGGATCCTTGTACATGTACATGTAAGATCCTTGAGGATTTGTCCAGGATCCTGTCAAGATCCTTGCAGGAATAATTATATTCTAAAGACAGGATCCTTGCAAGATCCTTGAGGATTTATAACCAGGATCCTGTCAGGATTCACTGGAAGGATCCTTGCAAGGATACTTATCTGAAGGCAGGAATATTGTAAGATCCTAGAGGATTTCATCAAGATCCAAGCAGGACCTTACAGGAATAATAATAAAGTGTGGGATCTTACAAAGATTGCAGGGAATATCTTTCCTAAATCAATAAACCTTTCCAGGATTTTAACAAAATCATCTTACAAGACCTTAGAAACATCTGGGGGGGGGGGGGGGGGGTCAGGTTTGGAATTGATAGTCATTAATAGTCCTGATGCAGATGGATTGTGATTGTACTTTTGTTTCCATTGTATAAATAAAGACACACATACATATATAAATAACATATATTTTTTACTAAAAGCTGATGAAACATTACAATAAAGATACCTTCATTTAAAAAATTATCAGGTTATTTTCGACTAATGACTAGAATATTACTCACCGATTTGACTGGCAATTGTTTAAAAAATAAATGCCATTGTTTAATTAGTGAAGTATTTCTGTTCACCCATTCAAAATGTGTGTTTTTGTTAAGAAATTCGAACAGAACCGAAAGCTATATCCGCCATTGTCCTGTTTATTGATTGTCCACATTAGAGTAAGACTGGGACCGAGTTTATCCATATTTGGTAACCAGGCCTCTAGGGAACAGTTTGAACAATTTAGGTGCCAGATCGTTTTGTTGGAGGTTTTAGAAGCTCTCTTGAAAGGGTCAATTCAACAGTATTTCAAGAAGAAGATTTGTTAGATGGAAAGATAATAATAACGGCTTCAATTGAGAGACATTATCAGTCCTGGATGAGATGAATTCCTGAAGAAATTTATCTGAGTAGAAGGTGAGCAGACATGTTTCACTTAAATATTACTCCTAACCGTCAGTCGTCACATACATTTGAATTAAGTTTAAAACTGATCTTTAACTTGAACATCTAGCAGTAATGACTTGCGTAGACTGTAGATAGATTGGAAATTGTGTGTATGAATTGAAGGGTTATGTCAAGTTTTAATCACAGTCTCGGCCGATCATTGCTTGTGTCGTAAATGCGTTGAGCACGTATTTGAATATTTCGTTCGCAGTGTAGAAGATCATACACAACTAGTCGTTATTCTAGGTTTTATTTATTGGTTATTATTTTTTGCAGGACATGACCTTGTAGGTCAGAAGCTATTAAACCATCAAAGAAAGCTAAACAGGGAAAAGTAAACTACAATCTGTACATGTAGCTGCCAAGTAGTGAGTGAAAATTAGAATCACTTGAACACTGTGCTTTTATTCTTTAATTTTAAATAGAAAACCGGCCTGTACATAGCTAATAAACTAAACTTAGATTAGTAAGGATTGTTAGAGTGGTTTTACTTGCAATGGAATTAGGGTCTAATTGTGCCTTTTAGTCAGTAATATCTATTTCATGGGTTAAGTAAAATCATCCTATTGATGTCTGTTGGGTTTTGCCTGTCTCTAAGACTACTGGTAAGCTAGATTGTTTGACAAATAAAGAAGCCTTAGCCATGTTTTATACTATCATAAAACACGACTGGGCATTTAAGAACATGAGAGAAATGTTAAAGCACAAGCCGAAGGCGCGTGCTTTCAACATTTCTCAAGTTTTCTCAAATGTCCAGAGTGTTTTATGATAGTTTATAAAATAGTTTCGATAGTACGCGCACTATGATTGGCTGTAAGCCGTGTTTCTATAACTCTATAGATACATAGACAGTTGAGCGCGCGCTTGAGCTAGTTGTGAGAATTTATGTTTTGGTTATCAAATTAAGCCAGCATTTCCATGCTTTTATTCGTTTATTTTATAAAGGAAATAGAAAACATTTTCCCCTTGTTTCTATAGAGTTATAGAAACACTTGTGGAAGTTTGGAAGAACTCGAAATAGCTGTGGAAACACTCCGACACGCCCTTCAAGCTCGTGTTCCCACTGCCATTTCTCGTTCTCCCAAACTCCCACTCGTGTTTCTATAACTCTATAGAAATGTTTTCTATTTCTTAAATAAAACATGGATTTAAGGCTTCTTTATCTGTTTTATAATATATATTTACGCGCACGATGAAAGGAAACCTGCACCAGTTGAAAACAATAAAACATGGCAAACCATGTTATATACTCTGATAAATATGCCTAAACAGCCAATCAGAGCGCACATACTATCGTATCTATATTATAATACCCTATATATAAACCTTGTCTACGTATAAATTCACATTTAAATGCCTCCATTTAAATGATTTTGAAAAGATGACCCCCTGCCTCTGCTCACAGGGTAGGCTAACATCTGCATGCAGGATGTCTAATACTCTTATTTCAGGCAATTAGCTTTCAGCTGGGTAGAAATTATCTTATATTTGATGAAGTTATATGGCATATCAAAGAACTTTTTTCTCCTAGTACATGTAATGCTCATCTGTCATCAAGAACCAAACAAAAGGGTTGAACATTTACATGTATGTCCACAACCACTGAAAATAAAATGGAGTACAACCTGTGTAACAGTTGTTATTATGGTGGCATCTACGAATAGCAGTTTCAGCCATATTTAACCTGAATGTCTCACTTGGATATAATGAAGCGACATTGAAACCATCAATCTTGCTGACACCACCCTCTTAAACTAGCACAACTAATTTAGATACAGCTTGAATAGAACTTCATTACATCGAAGTGAGGCATTCAGGTCAATACCGCTGAAACTGCTATTCATAGATGCCACTGTAATTTACTGTAATGTACATGTATGAAGCTCAACATGCATGATAGCTTCCTTTGAATCGAGCCACTGGCAATTATGAATGAATTTTAAATGCTTCTTTTATAGCTAATCTTATAGCTGGAAAGATTATGTTGCACGAGGCCAGAAATTTGACTAATTTAGACATGAATCACTCACTATAGGCTTCAAGCCCAAAACCAAACCATAAAACTCACCCTAACCATTTCAAAAACAAGTTCCCAGGTAAACAACAAGTTCCCATCCTCCCTCAGGGTTTGACAAAGGGCAATTTTGGTATCTGTTGAGCAATTCCTGTCCTTATTTTTAGGAACCCCAAATTCAAAGTGTACATTCAAATGCTTATTTATATAGAACTATTTCAAAAAAAGGTTGTAGTTGAATGTGACTAAGCCTGTTGCAACCAGACCAAAAGTGAGAAAATTGGTAGAAGACCAACATTGCTGTCTAATATGTAATCATGTACATATATAATGACAAGTGAAAAATGTACATTTTAAATCGAGCAAGCAAGAACTAGCCTGTACACAAACCTCCGTAATTCCCTTCAAAGGAAGGAAAAGGTGGCTAGCAAGAACAGACTGATGACATGATTTTAGAATGTAAATCTACTATCCAATTTCGTTTCAGTCTGGTCAGGTACATTGTAAGCTTTAGTCATATTGGGAGACAACATTTTTAAAATACATGTAGCTGTACCTGTAACAGCATAAATGCAACAATTATACCGGTAGTACAGTCAGCATACATGCCTGTAGATTATTAATATGTACTTGGGTTGTTGTGGTGTAGAGTTTAGTTTTGTAGGGCAGTTTATTACCTGGCACCTATAAATTAATTATTATTAGTTATGTTTAGCTGCTGGCAGTTACAATGTAGATTTTTGTCTGCATGCAATAATCAAATATGAAAGCAGTATATTGTAAATTACAGTCATGTACCTACCTTCATATAAATTAAAATAAATAACTGCATACCTTTTATTTCCTTTTTGATTGGTAATTGTTTTAAAGTTTTATTAGACTGCATGAGATGTAAACACAACTCTAATACTACATGTACCTTCTGATGTCATCAAAAGTGCATCTGCATTTATTTATTGAAAGATCATTTAAGATCTCAGTGCTGAGATTACATTCAATTTCATATTATACAGTTACAGTAAAGGCTCTCACTGACTGTTACTAAACATTCATTTCTGTTTCATTGAGTTTTTCACTATCTGGTTTCCTTTATGCATGGCTACTATTACGTTTTTAAGTTGCTGGACAACTGAGATACATGTAGCTGGTCTTTTTGTGCAATTAAAGCTACAACTTGGTAGCTGGCAATCATCATCATCATACATTGCTGGCAATGATCCCCAGTAGCTGGCTTCTAATGACAGCCCGGCATGTTTATGTGTATACATGTATGTGTTATCAATGAAACAAATACTCCTTATTGTGAATTGTCATCCTAGCAATGAAGCAATCCTCGAAGTAGATAACTACATTGTAAAATATTTTTGAGAGTTGTTCCAGATTCTTTGAGGATCCTGAAATAATCCCCAAGGATCCTGTAAAAACAATTGTCAAGGATCCTGGGACAATGATCCTGGAACAATCCTCAAGGATCCTGCAATCCCCAAGGATCCTGGAACAATCCTCAAGGATCCTGAAACAATCCTCAAGGATCCTGCAATCCCCAAGGATCCTGCAACAATCCTCAAGGATCCTGCAACAATCCTCAAGGATCCTGCAACAATCCTCAAGGATCCTGGAACAATCCTCAAGGATCCTGGAACAATCCTCAAGGATCCTGCAATCCCCAAGGATCCTGGAACAATCCTCAAGGATCCTGGAACAATCCTCAAGGATCCTGCAATCCCCAAGGATCCTGCAACAATCCTCAAGGAACCTGCAACAATCCTCAAGGATCCTGGAACAATCCTCAAGGATCCTGGAACAATCCTCAAAGATCCTGCAACAATCCTCAAGGATCCTGCAATCCCCAAGGATCCTGGAACAATCCTCAAGGATCCTGGAACAATCCTCAAGGATCCTGCAATCCCCAAGGATCCTGCAACAATCCTCAAGGAACCTGCAACAATCCTCAAGGATCCTGGAACAATCCTCAAGGATCCTGGAACAATCCTCAAGGATCCTGCAATCCCCAAGGATCCTGCAACAATCCTCAAGGATCCTGCAACAATCCCCAAGGATCCTGGAACAATCCTCAAGGATCCTGGAACAATCCTCAAGGATCCTGCAATCCCCAAGGATCCTGCAACAATCCTCAAGGAACCTGCAACAATCCTCAAGGATCCTGGAACAATCCTCAAGGATCCTGGAACAATCCTCAAAGATCCTGCAACAATCCTGAAGGAACCTGGAACAATCCTCAAGGATCCTGGAACAATCCTCAAGGATCCTGGAACAATCCTTAAGGAACCTGGAACAATCCTCAAGGATCCTGGAACAATCCCCAAGGAACCTGGAACAATCCTCGAGGATCCTGGAACAATCCTCAAAGATCCTGGAACAATCCTCAAGGATCCTGATCTTTCCCAGGATCCTTGCCAGGATCCTTAAGGATCCTTCAGGATCCTTCAGGATCCTTTCACGTTCCTTAAGGATCCTGGAAAATCCTTGCAAGGAAATGCTAGGATCCTGTAAGGAATCCTCAAAGATCCTTGGAGGATCCTGGCTAGGATCCTTAAGGATCTTGTCAGGATCCTGCAAGGTTTTTCACCAGGGTTCATCAGTGTTAAATCGCCATCAGTATATGTTGCTGTCTATTGTCAATGTGGGAATTGAAGAAAAATGTTTTTTTAAATAATGGTTTTAGTCATTTAGTCATTAGTCTCTTTTTCCTAATCACTTAATTCAAAGGTAAAAAAAAAGAAAACAGTCTACTGTATTTTAATCTTCAAATGTCTTGCCATTTTGGGGGTACAGTCAACTCTCTGCTAACGGACACTCTCGTAAGTGGACAGCTCTACTTACAGACGCCTTTTCAAATCCCTGTTTTACCTCCCAGTCAAACTCTGTATTTACACATTCCCATAAGCGGACACTCTCTCGTAAGCAGACACGGACACTTTTGAAAATGAAAATTGGATTTTTCTTTTGTTTATGCTCTCTTGTAAGCAGATACCCCATGTATAATAATTGACGTTTAACTTTTTGTTAAATAAAGAATAGTTATACTACAGTATATTTCTTCTTTTTTTTCGAGTTTTAACATTTGACATCAATAAAGAGTTTCGCTTTACATGTATATCTTCAGTTGCTATTTTTGTCTAGCCAATAAAACATAATTAACACCCGCTAATTAACTCTCCCGTAATTAGCGGACATCCACCCTATTTTTCTTTGGTGTCCGCTTATGGGAATAATTATCGTAAGCGGATAGCTCTACTAACGGACACTTTTTCAATTCCCGAGGGTGTCCGCTTACGAGAGAGAGTATTTATAAATGCAGAGAGAGGGGAGGTCACATATTCTGTGCAAGCATCCAAGGGTGGGCCACTTATGATCATGTGCGAATTAAAGGGTGGGCCACCCAAAATGGTGTAGTTGGTAGATTTGATTTTCCAGCCCACCCCCTCCCCCCCTCCCCCCCTCCCCCCTGTACTTTATGACCAGTCCCTAATTCAGTCATGCCATAAAATCCTCCCAAATGGCATTCCGAGGAAAGCTAGCTAGAGCCCTAATTAATTGATTTAAAGGTTGACAGCAATATTGTAACTATTAAACCTGAGCTAATTAATATATAGCCAAACTATAAAGCACTTTTGTTCACTTACAACATGTATTTATTAAATCCAAAGTGGCCCAGTGGCCATGGCCAGTAGACAATGGGTAATTAATATTACATAAAGTATATTATGCAAGCTGGTTCGAAATAAATGTTTCCATCCAGTTATCCCATGTTCTATGGACTACATTTACATTGTTGCTTGCCCCTGGTTAAGTTGCCCCTGGCAGCTGTTCTGCACTAAACAAACAACCATGCATGTTTGGAGATACTGCTGCAAAAAGCACTGGAGACCTGCTATACAAGTGGAGGTGATCGCTACATGCATGTACACGTATGTTGACGCTCAAGGATCTTTGATTTTATTTATAATGATCATGTCTATTAAATACAGTACAGTATGTACAATGTATGCTTGGCTTTTCCGTTTGGTGTTTAACATAGTGAGTGAGTACATTATTCACACTTCGAAGAGGACATTTTGGGATCCCTTGGGCAACCACTCAATAGGCATGAATTACATACCAGATATAGGTGGCACTACAGAATATCTGCTGCCAATCTTTGGGGTGCCCTCATGACTGGCCCAGGGGTAGCGCTGACTGCTGCCGAGTCTTGACGATGGGTTGTCTGGAATGGGAATTTTCCTGATTTTGCCACCAATAATTTTCGTTTCAAACCTTGGAATACTCATGGTTCATTGTTTTGTACAATGTACATATTTTAGGCCACCATGTCACATAGCATTCCTGTGAATAAGAATTTAGCAAAGAATATACATGTATGTATATTAATCTAAAAATAAAATGTGATTGGACATGTATGCATACAATGTATATATGCATTGTAAATGTATTATGTATACTGACCATGGTATTTTCCATTTGCCATTTTACCAGCACCTATCATGAGCAACTACATGTATTACCTGACTAGCTAGTCATCCAACAGGTAATTAATTGAGTTTGAGGTCTCATGAATTCACAGTTATATATATGTTATGTTTAGTACTTAAAGTTTTTATTTTAGATATCAATTCTAAATCAAGTAAATAGTAGAATGGTAAAATATATTTTGCTTTGAATGCTGTGCTGCTGAGTTAAGGAGGTTTTAATATCCAAAATACTAATTACATTTACATGACATCAGGGGAGGTACAGGTACATTGTATCTGCAAACACTTCTTAGTGGTTGTGAATGGGTGTTTCTACTGATATTGGAAAACAAATTTCTAACATTTTATTTCAACCATGGGTATACATGTAACACTGATAATTTGAAAAAAATTGTTTAATTGTAACAAAAAAAAATGTATAATAATTGATGCCTCCCCAGAGGTCATGTACATTGTAATTAGCATTTTGGATATAAAATGAAACCTCCTTAACTCAGAAGCACAGCATTCAAAGCAAGATATATTGTACCATTCTACTATTCACTTGATGTAGAATTGATATCTAAAATAAAAAAATAGGGTTTATCATTAGGCACTTTAACTTACATGTAGCTTTTGGGAGAATTAAAACATGTCAAGCCATATGTAAATACATGTCTATTAATTAGATAAGTACCTGTATGAAGATGAACAACTAGTATCAGAGCATCTGAAAAAAAAATTATGCAGAAATTTTAGGGCATATTATGCGGAAAAATATGTTGATTATGAGGAAAAAATGCTGGATTATGCGAAAATTTTAACGATCTATAAAACTGGTAATTGGGTCTTTCCAAATATGTGTTTATTGGTACGTTACAGTTGTATATGAACTACCAGGTGAGGATCCCTCTTCTCTTTAATGACAAATTTATCCATAATAACGGCAAATAATTCATTGAAACACCAAACAAGCAAAACAAGAAAAGAGGTTCGAGTTTTCCCACAAATGCAGCCATCAAACACAGTTTCTTTATCAGTAACTGTGATTGGCTAAAATGCACATGCTTTTTGTCCAATAGAAATCTGTGTTAGAATGAAACTTAGTGTCCATGCAGGCTCATCGTCAAAAGATCCATGGAATACCTGGAGGCTTTTGTCTTGGGGAAAATCATATTGCGAACGAAGCAGACATACTTTGGTTAAAAGTTAATAATACACCTTCGGCTTTTATCTTTATGAAGAAGGTAATCAGCTCCTTTATTGTTAATGTTGGACAATTTTTTTATTTTCATGTGAAAAATGCTCTGAAGATGCGGAGGATGTGGATTTTACCAAAAGATGTGGATCCACACCCGCGCATCCTGTCAGATGCTCTGTAGTATACAGCAAAAATGTATTTTGTAAATTATACATTTATCATATGACCTTAAGCGCTGTATGACCCCACTCACACTTTCCTTTGAAAACCATTTACAAAAGTCATGTGATGAGCAGGCCAGAAAACGATGTCCGGACCTGAACTGCTTCACAGATTTATTTATCGTTATTTTGCCATTAATTTACAAGAAATTAAGTGGTCATATGATAAAAAAAATATTGACTGAGTTAATTAGCTAGATGTAGGTCAAGCCAAACAGGAAAATTTTTGGCTCTGTCAGCCATTTTGTATGAACCTCGCCATGGTCGGTCCATACGTCATGTCGATCAACCTCGCGATAAAGCCAAATATTTTCCTGTCCACCCCTCCCACTTAATCAGTAAGTACCTAGTACTAGTATAATACCATAGTAACGGATGGAGCCATACGCAGAGTGCGCAGGGCATGCAGGGTACGCAGGGTAGCCGGCAGATCACTGTTGCGTCCACGTGGAGTTGTGGCAGTAAACCGTGCCACTTCCCTTGAGATGCGTAATCAACTGGAGTTAAGTGCATATTTTGAATATCTCTACATATCGGCTGTTTGATACAAGTTTTATCGGAGGGAAAGACATAAAAATTCGCCACCAGGAGGTGGCAAACCTACCGAGCTTTCAATCTGCTTTTGTTAATTTCTGTAAAAGCAGGTCCCGCTGTGTGCGTTCTGCATGTTATGTCTTAAAATGCCATATGCATGACATTGCAATTAGTTACAAATTCAAGGATTAAAATGTTTGCGTACATTCCTTGGGAAATCAGTAAAATATACGACACGTATAGGCGAAACCGGCTTCACGTAGGCTAGACACGTATTTGAGAAAAGCTTACAGGAACGCACCTAAAAACATTGAAAAATAGATATACACTTTTACTTTCACTCTAAAATTAGCATAATATTTGCCATGTGAACAATTGACCTTTGCAATCTGATATTCCAAAGGCACTACATTATGTAACTTTTATTTTCTTACTTTGAACACCCTGCGTACCCTGCATGCCCTGCACCCTGTGTATTACTCTGTCCGCCTTAGTTAAATACATTGTAGGTAGTGAATGCTAGTACTCAGTTAAGGAAATGTATTACAAGAAAGCCACAGTAGCTGTTTGGCAGGAAAAAGATATTACTGGGTAACAAAAATTCCAAGGTGTGATGTGTGTTTAGATGTATCTATTGTGTAGCTTTAGGGCTATCTTGCCTGAAGCCTGTTTGAGCTGTATGTGGCATGTTTTCTCAAGATCATTCATAGAACGACCCTACATACACCTGCACTATAATGGAGAATTTAGCACAGTTTGGTACAGTTTTCAAGTGATCTTTTGAAGTGGCGGGGTATTCTATAGCCTAGCCCAAAGAAGGTACTATGTAATTATAATATGGCAAGGAAATAAGTTGTATTTGTCCATAAAATATTTAATTCCGATCATTGACTTCAAGGAATACATGTACGTGTTTACAATGAATATCATTGATGTAATATTGGAAAGAATATTAGTTCACTCAAAAGTGACTCTTATAAATCTATAAATCAAACTGACAACTAAACATATATTACCTCAAACATGAAATCACTTATCAATTAATGTTGATGCAATATTCAACGCCAGCTAAATTATATTATTAAAGCATACACATGTAGGTGATTTAAGTAAAATACACATATATATTTAGACAAGAACTCTTGTATAAACAAATGTATAATAGTAAAGAAACCAATACATTTAGATTTGTCAAGTACCACATTACCGTATGTTGATCGTAAGCTTTCTGTTTTCAAGGCCAATATTTTCAGAAAGACCTGACGCAGTCAGAACTCGATCTTCAGAAACATCTAAAATTGCACATATCTTCAAGGATTTTACTCAAACTTACATTAATAACTGAACCTTATAGATTGACATCAGACAACCACGAAATCGTAAAACAAATTGACTTTGAAAGAGGAGCATGACAGAGAACCGCCAACCCCAAGGCCTGAACTCTGATATTGATAAACAAATTGCTCATTAAAAATGACCGTTACCAATAAAATATCGCATCAAAAAGCGAAAATATCTCACCTTTAGTTTCGAAGAAAGACATGGCTGTTTCTCAATTAATGAAAGATGAATAATTGAATATTTTAGTGTTGTTGTTTGATCTGTGCCTCGCAACCAATTTGTTTACGCGGCACCACGCTTTAGCGCTTTCGCAAAAGAAGTCGCAAAAGAATTCAGTTAATCGCCTCCTTGGGCCAGAAATTCTTAATGAAAGCCTAAATTATTATATATTCAACTCACCCTAACATTTGAATCCCTTTTTCTTGAGCCTTTGAGCAGATCTTGGTTGTTGTGAACATTCCAATGTCTTCTCACAACATGTCGGCCATCTTGTGATCTTCTAATAAGGTCATTAGTTCCAGGCCTCTAACGTATAATACATATTCCACAGGCAATCCAACGATCGAGAGCGATGATTAACCACATCAAGTGAATAATGTTCCCGCCGAAACTAAAAGAAAACAGAGACGCGTAATTTACATGAAACGTTTCGCGAAAAACAAGAAAACTACTTTTAAAAAAGCTAAGACTTCGACAGGTTTAAGTTTTCTACGTTTGTAATTCACTGTGAGTTTACTAAGGTATAAAATAAATTATTTACTATAACAGTTTAAAACAACTTGTATTTGAAACCAGAGCCTTCATTCTTTCGGCCAGCGGAGCATAACGTTTTGCCGTCGTGCAGGGCTGATAGTTATTTTATTTTCTGTCAAATGGACGACAAAAACTCGCGCGAAGTGATCGCTGCTTCGCTCGGAGGTGAATATGAAATAATTTTCACTGTTTGAGTAGCCAATCAGAGCGCGCGAAAAGTCATATTCACTGGTGTGGTATATACTAAATATATATATATATATATATAACTCTGCAAACTTCCTTTTTCTTTAACCGCTATCTTTTCGACTCGAATTTCATTATTTTGGCCTGGTGGTTTGGATATCTCTATTAAAGCTAACTCTCTCACGAATACACTGTTCCCCAAAGAGCTTGTTATTCGTAAAAAGTTAATAAATGTAAACTTCGGGCTAAACTTTCATCTGATGCTTTAATCTAGTGTAACCGGCTATATTTGGAAGCACATTTCAAGTTATAAATGAATGCACAGTTGCTTCATTCATCGATCAAAACCTGACTGGGGTATTGCAGTTGAAATACAAGCGGCTTTCTATCTTATCTAGCTAGCAAAATTTGCTGCACTGAATGTCAATATAGGTAATTGCCTTTCCTTCCTAGCTTGGATATAGCAGTCAGCTTGACTTCATTTTTTATAAGGATCGTCCTCTTTAAATAGATCGATAAATAGTCTGGATTTGGTGCATTCAGTAGGCTGTAAGAATGTCATGTTTTATTAGTAGTAATCAGATGAAATATATACCATCAATTTAAAATTCAAAATGCTTCAGTCAGTTAACATTGTGTAGTTGTTAAAAAGACTGGACTTATTTACTTTGACGTGTACTGCACTTGCGCTTGTTTCGTACGGAAACTACGGCATCTGGATCCCGGATGTATGACGTCACGCTTCTGCTTTCCTTCCTTTCAGTCAGCTCGTTCTCTGGCGCCGAATGGGGAGAGGGGATACAGGGAAGGTGGACTCATTATATTTGGTGGTCGAGAGTGCTCCGCCGCTCGTTGTATTTTAAGGGTTAAAATTGGAGCTCCGGTATTTTTAGGGCACTAAAAAAACGCTTCTAAAATGTGATATTTTTAGAGGGTGTAGGCCCTAGGGTTTGACACATTTTCTATTGTTATACGATAACCTTTATTTCACTAAGATCCCAGTGAATTTCAATATATTGCTCATTAGATATTCAAGGGCTTTTATATGGAGGTATTTTAGTATCTACTATGATATATATATATACATCCTTGAATATCTAATGAGCTATATAAAGTCTCTTGAATACCAAATCAGGTCTTTATATTGTAATTCACCGGAATGTTAGTGAAATAAAGGTTATCGAATAACAATGAAATAAGTCAGTTACCTTATTATAGGAAATTAACAATGCACTTTATTAACGCGATTTTACAAAATTCGCGTTAATTTAATGTATCTTAATTAATGTCGATGTAAATTTAATGCACGCTATTTTACAACATTGTTATTTTAAAGCACCTTTATTTCATTTCAAAACCTTATTAGTTCATGACTCCTCTATTGGCTCTTCAGAGTCACTATTGCGGTTTGGTTTCCGTCAATCAAACGAGTGAGCAGCTCTTGGTGATTTCACCGTGAGGCTTTGAAAGATCTTTTGAATTGATAGGGTCTAGTTAGGCTTCAAACCCAAATTTTCGGCTTTAAAAAAAACTTAGAAACATCCGTGCACTTGTCTTGGAAGGTTTTATTGACGGAAGCCAAAACGCAGTTTGGCGTTCAGAAATGTAAAGTGCGAGTTTGCAGAATTATGAAAATCGCAGTAAATAAAGCAAGATGCTTATCGAAAAATTCGCGTTAATTTAATGCATGTAAACCTAACTTTTGAAAAATTCGCGTTAATTTAGTGTAACGTAAATTTTCTTCGCGTTGTCAACGTGCATTGTTAATTTCCTATAATAAGGTAAATGCCTCGGTTCTCGGTATTTAACTCTTACTTAATTATTCTCGTAATTAAAATGAACACAGTGCGCTAGTTACTGATACAATTTGCTATCACCTGCAGTAGTTATTTGAAGACCGAGTGAGTATCGACTACACGAAACTCCCCGCGCGAAATTATGATGACACAATCTGGAAACCCCAGAACATTCAGTGAAATATTTAATTAACGTCGTACTTTTTAGGTAGACAAAGCTAGTCCGAGGACTACAGTTAAGCTGATTGAACAACGCGTATATATCAGTTAATAAGTTTATAACATTTCGGCTAGCAAAACTAGGCTTTTTCAGGTATGATGGAGTTTACAAGTAGGAACGGTTACAAAGGCGTAACGCATAGATTACACAATCATGACTGAAAAAGGATAATTATGACGTAAATATGTATGTTTAGGGTATTTTTAGGCCATAATGGTATTTTAAAGTGGTACATATTGGATGTGAGGAATTTTTATGATATTTTCCAGTTTTTCCAACAACCCTCCCTCCCCACCCCCGGACCTCTTATCCTATATATTTTCAGTGTTTACTCACTCTATGTTGGTTATTTTACTGTACCGTTTGTTATACTAATATGCTGCCACATTCGAATTCCAAACAAGCGATCAAATACCTAATTACTCACTAGATCAACTGAGTGATATATCGATCTCATTTTTGCAGAACCAATATGTATCACGACCCCAAGCTTTGGAATTATTTGACTAGTAATACCATAAAAAAAAATACCAACATACTGGTATCAAGCTGCCGTAACTGCAAGAGATATGAGAGAATTAAAAAAAAAATGTTTTCGATTGAGTGTGGTTAAGGCCAAAGCAAAGTGATTACAGAGCCAATCATGGGAGCAATAAAAACGCAATGAGCCAATCATAGGAGCAATAAAAACGCAATGAGCCAATCATGGGAGCAATAAAAACGCAATGAGCCAATCATGGGAGCAATAAAAATGCAATGAGCCAATCATGGGAGCAATAAAAACGCAATGAGCCAATCATGGGAGTAGTAAAAACGCAATGATATAAAAACGCAATGAGCCAATCATGGGATCGAGCAATAAAAACAAAAAGAGCCAATCATGGGAGCAGTAAAAACGCAATGATCCAACCATGTGAACAATAAAAACGCAATGAGGCAATCATGGGATATGGGAGCAATAAAAACGAAATGAGCCAATTACGAACTGAAATCATTCTTGATTGATTTTATTTAACACCAATTACGAGGAAAGCAAACGCGATCTCTCACTTAATATTAAACACATTGATAACTCTTGCTAAAATGATAATTGATTGCGTGACGAACTTGATTTGCTGATAATTTAAAACATTGTTCACAACCGATAGAAAAGATAAGCGAACTCAAAACTAAAGCGCACAATCCCCGAATTACTTTTAACACTCATTTGAAAACCGCTTTACTGGTGAGTATTGTTACGTCATGATTCATTATATATTTGCATAGGACACCTCACCTAATAAGTCTTCATGGCTTCTAAGAAGATTTCTCGCCAATAATTGCTTTCCCTTTTCCACACCACTATGTTAATATTGTGGTCCGATTTGTTTTGGTTCAAAATCTCAAAACTGGTTAAACTTTTTTAATTGTTTAAAAAAAATCAATTTTCTCGAAAGAGTTTTTTTTTAATTCTGGGAGTCATAAAAAACGGTTTAGTGTTTTAAGTATAGCACAGACAATAAATAATTTGTGTTTCTGTGCCTCCCCTCCACCAGGACTCTCATTCGCTCTTTCTCTCCCTCTCCCTCCCCTCTCAACACCTCAGCCCCCCCCCCCCCCCCCACCTCGCTCAAGTAAAACCTTAACCAAATAGTGATAGGAAATAAATGTGCAAGTTTATTTGAAGATGTAGATTTACTTTCGAGTGGCATAAACAAAACTAGAACTAATTTACCTACCATGCTGAATGATTCCTTATTTGTGTGAATTTTTGGGAAATGTATGCTCTTTGCTAGCAACTTTCTTTGAACTCAATGCTACACCGACTTTTTCAGACAATGCTCACGTCCATTGTAGGAATGGCAGCTGGATCTAATAAAACTACTTGTTCGGTAAGTTGTAAAATATCTGCGCACACTTGTGATATAGTATTTGCTGATATATCTGTCGTCTGGCGGTGAGAAAACATCAGGGCCGAGTTGTTCGAAGCAAGGTTAACTTTAACCCTAGGTTAGCGCTAAATCTGTAATTGTAATCTGTACAATTTAACCCAGGGTTAGCGATTTAACCCTGGGTTAACGCTTAACCTTGCTTCGAACCATACCGCGGCAAAACGTCACGCGCATGCGTATTTGCTATTTCTTGTCCGCGCGCGGCCGCCCCCAGTTTCCCGCGAAAACTGAAACGAAACAACAGGCACATGCCGTGATTTTAACGTTTCTGCTTAAAAGTATTCATTTGTGAACTGTTTTGTCAAAAAATAAGAAAACTACTTAAAAGCTAAGCCTAAGACTTTAACAGGTTGAAGTTTTCTTAATTTGTAATTCATTGTGAGTTTACTAAGTTATAAAATTATTTACTAAAAAAGTTGAAACCCTCGGTAATTTGTATTTGATAGCAGAGCCTTCGTTCTTTTGGCCAGCGGAGTATACCGTTTTGCCGCGGTGTGGCTTCGAACAACCGGGCCCTGGTCACGTGATACATTCCACCAATCACGCGGGTTACAAACAGAAAAACACATAGTTATATCAAATTGCTGAGACGGTGTGATGGATTAAAATGTGCCTGTCTTGTTTAATTTGTTTTACAGTGTGACCTTTATGGCTCTTTGCAGCATCACTTGTTTGTGCTCGACTGGAATGGCTGTTTATCTTTCTCTTGCTTGTCAAGGTGGGAAATAATATACGAATGATTATATCATTTAGTCCACTATCACTACCAATAGTATCACTACCGGCTCTGCCACTGACACTACATCTACCACTACAACTGATCATGACACTTCCACTATCACTATCACTTCCATTATACAATCTTCCACTATCACTACTTCTACACCACCACTACTATATATATATATATATACTAATTTTCAAAAGCATTGCTTTTGATTTATATATGTATACCTTTTGTTCTCCATTGTTTTGTCCTAAAAGTAGACTAAATACTAAATTAAAATGTTCCTGTAATGTTAAAATGTTTATGTTTGAAGTTATTGGATAAAATGTTGTTGAATAAATGTTTCTTAAAATTACTTAGTTGGGAAATGTTTTTCGCATCGCTACTAATGGCATTCCATAATCGAGTGCCGCTCGCATGAAATGTGCGAAGCCCTGAATTCGTTCGGCATGCCCAAGGTTAGACTATTGGATGGGTAACTCGCAAGTCTTCTTATTAGTCTTCATATGAGACTTATGGTTACGGAACCTAACCCTTAGTTCAGTGCTTGTTGAACCAACATATTGGATTGAACATTTCTTACATGTAACTAGATATATAATGTTCTTAGAGGTGCAGCTAATGTGCTGTTTAATGGTGTAGGTTCTGCCAGTTTTATAGTACTAGAAAAAATAATTGTTTCTTTGAGATAATTGCGGCAGAAATCACATCTCATATGAAGTCTCATATGAAAACTAATAAGAAGACTTGCGAGGTAGCCATCCATTTTAATAGTCAACCGCACAATCTTTCTGATTTTGAATTTATTGGTATCGAACAAATTTTAAATACTTCTAACAATCAGGACAAAGTCCTCTTGACTAGGGAGGTTTTCTGGAGTGCTCAATTATGCACACTCAACCCACATGGACTTAACAAAAGACAAGAATTCAATTCGAAGAACCGCATTAGATACAATTAGTCTGCCGTTCTTCCGCCTTTGTTGCCATCGAGTTTGTACTACACTCACATCACTCATCTATTGTTGCCCATGTTTAGAGAGTGCATTTTTCTACACGCCACTAACTTTGATAGCCTATTCTTATACATGACACTGTGTATATGGAGACTAAATTGGATTACTATTGTAAGATTTCTTTAGCATAAGTCACGGCATATTTTTATGTTTTTATCTTTGTTCTTAATTAGGTTTCTTTCGCCATATTTTTATCACATGTACAGAGTCTATTGTATGTAGTATTTGTATTGTATTTTACACTATAAATATCTTTGATTTTAGTTTTACTTTAGTTCCAAGTATTTTTTAAATTTGTACTAAGCATTGAAAAAGGCCGAAGACCGAAACGTCTGATATTTAATTTATGGACCAGTGAAGAGTTCGTCAAGTCACTTCATTTTACTATTTGATGTATATATGTATATATGTATATATGTACAGTCAATGCCAAAAAGGTTGTCCAGCAGAACATAATATAATACTTTAATATCTATTGTTTTGGCTTATTGTCTTGGTCTAGACAATAGCCCAAAACAATGGATATTATAGTATTATATTATGTTCTGCTGGACAACCTTTTTGGCATTGACTGTATATATGTATATATGTATATATGTATATCAGTAATCAGAATAAAGGTGAAAGAGAAAATATATAAGCCCTGAGTGGGATTCGAACCCACGGCCTCGTAGTTCGATGCGTTAACCACTACACCATCAGGATGACCACGCTGGAAACGCAGCCGACTTTGGGTTTTTGTGGTACCGTGAGTTTTCCCAGGCATTTTCTCTTTCGGGTTCGGGACGGGAAAGCCCATAACTTCCGAACTAAGCTTTCAACCTAAGGATCATTAATGATTCACAGGCACATATGTCCAACCTAGGAATCGCTTAGCCAGAAGCTAGGTCCAAAAGGATTCTAGCTTATTATAAATTTATATATTAAGTATATAGAGAGAAGAAACCCGTCCCTAATATAAATAATCAGAATAAAGGTGAAAGAGAAAATATATAAGCCCCGAGTGGGATTCGAACCCACGGCCTCGGTACGTACACTAGTCCGATGCGTTAACCACTACACCATGAGGTGTAGTTGTATATATATATACTACTACTGTTGTGTTGTATGTTTAGTATGACTTCAAGCATACGTATGGACGTAGCATCCACATTTATTGTCCTCCACTCTTTCAGCCGATTCCATAAGAAACCCATTTGATACATGATACACGAGCCATAATTATAACATGATTGACATATATTACATCCTCCCTTTCCTGGAATGACTATAGAAACAAATCAAGTTAATCAATAGTATAGTGCTATTCAACAATAAACAATTAAGAGTATCCAGTAAATATAGTTCAGTTCAGTTCTCATCTGTCTCCAATTTGACAGATTGGTATAATGAAGCTATAATTCAGGTGCAAAATATAGTTAGTGTTCAGACAAAGTATTTGAGATTCGGTTTGATGACTCTGCCATAGCGACTAATCTGTTGACCGGTAATGTCGTTCATCTTTATAGGTGATCGTTCGATTTGGTGCTTTGTTGTCATGATCACCTCATCCGGCAGTTCCTTTACTTCTGGCTCTTGGATTGGCTTGCAAGTGTCCAGAGGTTCCTCCATATCAAGGGTTAGAGGTTGTAGATATACCGGATCGTCCTCCTTGGTTTTTAGTAAATGCTTCCGGTTTCGTCGGTATTCAGCGTCACTCTCAGTTTTGACTATGAAGCTTCTTGGTGTTCCGTGTTTCGCTAACACTACTGCGGGTTCCCACTTAGTTTGAGGGTGTTTCTTCATTCTTACTACTTCACCCTCTACCAGTGGTGGCAAAGGGCTCGCCTTCCGGTCGTAGTATTTCTTTTGTGAGGCTTGCGCTTTCTTTCTTTCTTTTTCGAACTCTGTCGGACTGATTACCGAGGGGAATAGCTTCCTTTGACTGATCGGTAGTGTGGTTCTCAGCCTCCGGCTCATCAGCGCTTGTGTGGGCTCACCTCTTCGATCGGCGTGTTGCGGTAATCTAGTAACGCAAGATAGGGGCCTTGATTGCTTTCACTTCATTTTTGTAGCAAACGCTTAACTGTTTGAACGGCCTTTTCATGAAGTCCGCCAGACTGGGGGTACCTTGGGCTGGTTGTTGTGTGCACAAATTCGTATTCGTCTGCGAACTCCTTGTACTCTTTCGATGAGTATTGCGGCCCGTTGTCTGATACTACCTCCTCCGGGATACCATGTCTGCTGAAAAATGATTTGGTCTTTGTTATGACCGTCTTAGCACGAGTGTCCCGTAGCTCAGCAACTTCCGGGTAGCGACTGTAGTAGTCAACCACAATAAGGTGCGGAAGGCCCTTCCAGTCGAACAAATCGTACCGACTCGTTGCCATGGGCGGCTTGGTATCTGGTGCGACTGCAGTGGCTCTTGGTGGTTTGCGGCTCTATGCTGTAGGCACGTTGAACATTTAGACACAATGTCCTCTATCTGCGAGTTCATACCTGGCCAAAATATGCACTGCCTAGCCAGGCGTTTAGTTTTCTCGATCCCCTGATGTGATACGTGTAGTTCCTCAGAGTGTCAGAGCGCAGACTAGGTGGAATTAGAATGTTGTGTCCTTTATAGACAAGACCGCCTTGTTCCATTAGCTCTTCTCTGAACGCGTGATACTCTTTGATTTCTGTGGGGACCTGCTGTTTGGTGTCCGGCCAACCGGTTCGGATCCTCTGAATGAGCATCTGCATTGCTTCATCGCTAGCAATCTCTCTCTTGATTTCATCCAGTTTGCGATCCGTGAAATAGCTTTCCTGTGACATGAGGTGAACGTACTTTTCTTCCTCAATGTCCAACTCAAATTGTTCTTGCGTAACTTCCGGCGGAAATGCTCGCGAGAGTGCATCTGCAATGTACATTTCCGTTCCTTTCTTGTACACTAGTGAAATGTCATATTCCTGTAATTGTAACAGCATTTTCTGTAACCGCGATGGTGCTTGAGATAAGGGTTTGCGAAAGATTGCTTCGAGGGGCTTATGGTCGGATTCCACAACAATTGGTTTCCCGTAGACATGTTGATGAAATCTCTTGCATCTAAAAACCACCGCGAGTAATTCCTTCTCGATCTGAGCGTAACGTTGTTGTGTCTCGTTCAGTACTTTGGAAGCATAGGCTACTGGTCCTTGGTCTTGGAGTAATGCTGCTCCCAGGCCTTTCTGTGATGCGTCGACCTGGAGCATGACGGATTTCTTAACGTCGTAGTAGCGCAGCGTGTCTGGAGTTGTGAGTTTTGACTTTAGGTCAGCAAACGCTTTATGGTGGTGTTCAAGCCAACAGAATTCCACGCCTTTCTTTGTGAGTTCTCTGATCGGTGCCGCGACTTCCGAGATGTTGGGCGCGAACTTTACGATGAAGTTCACCATTCCGAGGAGTCTTAGGACGTCTTGTCTGCCCTCCGGCTTTGTGCGTGTACTCAAGAATGGCCTTGATCTTGCTCTGGTCCGGTTTCACGCCCTCCGCAGTGAGTGTCTCTCCTAAGTAGGTAATCTCTGTTGCCCGAAATTGACACTTCTCTTTGTTTAGGGTCGTGTTTATTTGTTTGACCCGCTCGAGTACACTTTCCAGGTTCCTGTCGTGTTCTTCGATTGACCTACCCCAGACTAGGATATCGTCAATGTCCGTTTCACTTCCTGGGCGAATACAACCCTAAACGGGACAACTGTGAATCTGTAGCGCCCGAATGGTGTGTTGAACGTTGTAAGATATGAACTTTCTTCGCTTAATGGCATTTTCCAATAGCCGGAAGTGGCGTCAAGTTTGCTGAAGAACGTGGCTCCAGCGAGGCGGCTTGTAATTTCCTGTTGCGTGGGAAGTTGGTAATGTTCCCGTTTTATGGCTTTGTTTAGGTCTCGCGGGTCGATACATATTCTCAGTTTTCCTGAGCGCTTTTCGTTCACGACCATCGAGTTCACCCATCTGGTCGGCTCGTTTACTTTCACGATGAGTCCATTTCCTTCCATGCTTTCTAGTTCGACCTTCACTCGTTCTCGCAAGGCCGCTGGAATTTTCCTTGGCAGGTGAATGACAGGCGTGACATCTGGGTCAATCTTAATGCCGTAAGGTTCCGAAATGCAACCCAGACCTTCAAAACATGGCGACTATTTCGAGAAGATCTCTTCGGAAGATAGTTCCGTTAATGTACACATTTCGTGTTTTCTGTGTTTCTGCTCATTTATCTCGTCAACATTGTGGAAGGAGATCCGTTTCATACTCTAACAGTTCTTGCATCCTAGTAGAGTTTTCCCATCTTGTACGACATGAAATTCTATCACTTCCGTTGTGTTCTTGTTTTGACATTGTAGGAAGCACTTTCCCAGCGTAGGAATGTTGTGACCTCCAAATGCCGTGAGTTTCGCTTTACTTGCTTTGAGCTTGTGGCCTCTCTGTTTCTTTGGAACTGCTCGTTTGAAATCTCGTTCTGTCAGAATGTTCACTTCTGCTCCCGTGTCTAACTTCATCTTGATAGTAGTGTTGTTCACTTTAATTTCGGCGTGTTCCTCGCTTTCGAACGTGTTGACACTATCGATTGTCAACTCATCGATTCCGTAGCCGGAGCCGTCGCTGTCATACTCAACATCCCTTACAGGCTTTCAGCTAGAATATGATGCATTGTTGGAAGATCGGCAGTATTTACCGAAATGTCCGAGCTTGTTGCAAGTATTGCATCTCTTTCCGTAAGCCGGACATTGCCTGGGCTGGTGTGTTCTTCCACAGTTTCCACAATTTATCTGCAATTGTTCTGTTCTCTGTGGCTTTGTGGGTGTGTTTCTGGGGGCGTGTTCCTCTTCCCTCTGCGAACTACGCTTGTTGCGTTTTCCTATATCATCGATGTTCGTTTTGATGCTGTCGTTGAACGTTTTGGCCTGTTCTTTTGAGTGTTCCGCCGCCCTACATGTGTCTATAGCCTTCTGTAGCGATAGATCAGCTTCACGTAGGAGGCGTTCCCTTAAGGCTTGACTTCTGATACCGCAAACAATACGGTCGCGGATCAGGCAATCTGCGAGCTCCTTGAACTCGCAGGATGCAGATAGAGTACGCAGATCAGTGGCGTACTGGTCGATAGTCTCTCCCTCAGCTTGGTTTCTCATGAAGAACTTGTGTCGCTCGAATGTGATGTTCTTGCGGGGATTACAGTACTTCTTGAATGCACCTCGTAGTTCTACTGTTGTTCTTCGCCAGCCTTTCGACATCTTCAACCAGCTCCACTTCTGGCGATAGTGTGAGCGTTTTGTATATCTCTCTACCCCTTTCTCCGATACATAGAAGGAAGTAGGAGCACTTTTCTTCTTCCGTCTTTGTTTGCAGTTCTGTTTTTTCGAACAGTATCCAATGTTCTTCGAATCGTCGATAGTTTTCATTCAAGTTTCCTTCGGAACTCAACGCACTGCATGGGCGCTGCCCATTGTAGATTTGTTGCGGACATTAAACCGATCGATCTTCAGGCGCAAAAGGTTTCCAATCCACTATTCTGACACCATGTTGTGTTATAACTTCGATAATCACACAGGTATTGAATTTGTCATGGCGAACAAACACGAATTTGTAGCTCTCAACAAAATCGTACAATTCTCCTCTGGTAAGCTCCTTAGATCGACTTCTATGCCCGATATCAATTGGCTAAGGCTCAAGGCATCGGATGATGACCTAAATCCTGTAGAACCTTCGAATTTGACGGCAAATTTATCGAGTCAGGATGAAATTTGTCACCTAGCCGATAAGAACATGGCCACTACTCCGAGTTCGGACCCTGACACGATGGTCAAAGCAGCACTGAACGGGAAGGTTATCCAATCTCTCAATATCCAAGAGCTCAAGACAGAGCTGGGCAATAGAGGGCTGAGTAAAGCTGGAAAGAAGGCTGCTCTAGTAGAGCGACTCGAGGCTTCAGTCTTGAAGGATCTCACATTCATCTTAAGCCAAAATTCCCGCCAAAAACTGGAAATCGATGACAATGGCAAAATTAAGAACTCGTCGCAACCCGAAGTAATTAATTTACTATCTGATCAACCAAACAGTTTGGGAAATGTCAAAGTCAAGTCCTCTACGGAATGTCCCTGCTATTCACTCATTATGGACATGAAGAGTGAAATCACCGAGATCAAAAGGACACAAAACCTGGGGGAAGACAGGCAAATTGATATGGCATCTACAACTGAGATCAAGAAACTTGAGAAAGAAAACGCACAACTAAGAGGTCAGCTGATGTCCCAAAGAAACCTATGTGATCAGGTCACCGAAGAGCGTGATTCTTTAAAGTTAGCTCTGCAGATTATTTCAAGAGATCTTCATTTGCAAACTACAAACACAAACTCCGAGTTGACGTCTGCTAAACCGCCACCCTCCACTGCTCCTGTCTATCAGATTCCAGACCGAAATGAGGATGGGTCACGAGAGAATGACAGTCAATGGATCGTACCGTCAAACAATAGGAACAAAAAAAGAAAAAAAGGAAATAATCAAACAAACCAAAAAAGAGCAGATATACATAACAAAGAGAATCTAAACCAGAACCAGCGGCGCCCAGAAGTGTTGTCAAACAATCGAAATGGAAATGAATCGAACAACAAATCTGACGCCAAATGCCAAACAAACAACAGTGAAAGGAAACCGGTCACTGTGATCTGCGGTGATTCTATGATTAAAAATATCATAGGATGGGATATCTCAAGCTCAAACAAAGTAGTAGTCAAGCCATTTTCTGGAGCGACGACATCTGACATGGAGGATTACCTGCGGCCTCTCGTAAGGAAGAATCCGGAGAATTTAGTCCTCCACATCGGCACAAATGACCTGCGTGCAATGGAGCCGGCTATGCTAGCTTAGAGTATTGTTAACCTAGCTCTTCAGGTTGAAGAAAATGCACCGACAACTAACGTCTCGATATCAAGTCTGATCGCTAGACGAGACGATAAGGAGGGAAAAGTTGCAAGTGTCATCAACTGTCTAAAGAAACTGTGCAGCCGACATCGCCGGACCTTCATTGATAACTCCAACATCAAACTCGAACACTTAAACCGGGGAGGTCTGCACCTGTCGCCAAATGGCAATTCTATTCTTTTTAACAATCTTCAATCGTGTATAAATAGGGATTAGGTGTTTGCCGCCTGGGAGTCCGAGGAACCCGTAAGTCCCACATTACATGAAAATTTTGCTTCAATACCTACAATCACACCTATTAACGGTAAGTCTACCTCTTCACTAAAATGTGGTCGTGGTTTAGTAATGGCTTGTCTCAATATCAATAGCCTCCTTAGCCATATCGATGAGCTAAGATTGTTTATGGGCTCACACAATGAAATTGATATTCTGGCAATAAATGAGACTAAACTGGACTCTTTGATACATGACGACGAGGTTTATTTACCTGGCTTTCAAATAGTTAGAAAAGACTGTTCACGGAATGGTGGGGGTGTTTGTATATATGTGCGATTAAGCATCAATTTCCATACTCGTGATGATTTGAGCTTGGCGGACCTTGAGTGTTTAACCGTACAGATAAATAAACCTCACTCGAAAGCATTTCTTGTAAGCACCTGGTACAGAAGGCCTCAAGCGCTCACTGGTATTTTCGACAAATTTGAAGACTTCATTGGAAAAATTGATGCCGAAAACTCAGAATTATACCTACTGGGCGACTTAAACTGTAACCTGCTGCCAGGTATTATCGATCACAATGGTACTCATCTCACCAATATTATGGATATTTATGGCTTAAGTCAATTAATCAATCAACCAACTAGAATAACTAAAACCTCTAGAACTTTGATTGACCTTTGCCTAACAAATCATCCGGATAAAATCTCATGCTCTGGAGTTCACGATCTTGGCATCAGTGATCACTCGTTAATATATGCAACGCGCAAAATTAGCAGCCCACGCACTGGTGTTCATAAAACTATTGAAACTAGACAATTTAAAAACTTCAGTAAAGCTAAATTCCTAGATGATCTACAACAAATAGACTGGGAAGGCGTCGCATTGCATGAGGACCCAAATGCTATGTGGCAAATTTGGAAAGATAATCTAATGGAAATTATCAACAAACACGCGCCGCTGAAGACAAAAAGAATTAGAGGCAAAAATCACCGTGGATAACTTACGACCTAATGCGCAAAATGCGCAAAAGAGATTTCTTGAAACGCACTCACTCGTCTACAAATGACCCGTCTATTTGGGAAAAATATAAGAAGGCTAGAAACGATACTAATAATTCTATTAAACAAGCCAAGCGCAAATATTTCTCAGAGAGCCTAGAGAAAAGTGTCAATGACCAACGAAAAACTTGGAAACTCATAAATGAATTGCAAAATCGTCAAAGCAAGCAATCTGCTGTTGCTGAAATTAAAGTTGGTGATCAACTCATTAACTCTTCTACCAATATCGCAGAGGCTTTTAACACACACTTCACGAAAATTGGGGAGGACTTAGCACGTGAAATCTTAAGAAAGCAACGGGCTTAGATAAAATCCCTTCAAAGCTGTTAAAAATGGCTGGGGATATCATTGCTCCCTCTTTAACAACAATTATTAATCAGTCCTTATCTATGGGTATTTTTCCTGCAGACTGGAAAATAGCTCGGGTCTCACCTGTCTTCAAGAAGGGCACAAAATCGGACCTGAACAACTATCGACCAATATCAGTCATCCCCCTTGTTGCTAAGATATTCGAAAAAGTTATACACGACCAGTTATACCAATATTTTAATGAAAATAACATGCTTACAAATAGTCAATCTGGATTTCGGTCACTACACAGCACTCTCACTGCAATGCTCGAGGCTACAAATGATTGGTGTGTCAATATTGACAAAGGCTTTCTTAATGGTGTGATCTTTATTGACTTAAAGAAGGCCTTTGACACTATTGATCACACACCATCATTATCCAAAAGCTAGCAAAATACGGATTAGACCATAATTCATTAAACTGCTTCGAATCATACCTATCTCATAGAAGTCAACTATGTAGTGTTAACGGCCATTTATCGACACCAAATTCAATAACCTGTGGCGTCCCGCAAGGATCCTTAATTGGCCCGTTACTTTTTCTAATATACATAAACGACCTTCCAAACTGCCTAAATGATGGCTACCCTCGTATGTACGCTGACGACACTAGCATAAGCTTTGCTGCTCCTACTAACGCTGAACTTGAAAAAATAATCAATAAAGAATTACTAAATGTCAACTACTGGTTGAGGGCCAATAAGCTCAGTCTAAATGTAGCCAAGACAGAGTTTATGGTCATCGGTTCACGACAGAGGCTCAAAACACAAGCTAACTGTGACGTCAGTGTGCATTTCGAGGGAAAAGAAATTAGTAAAGTCCATTCGAGCAAATCTCTCGGACTAAATATCGATGAGACACTGTCCTGGACCGAGCACATTGATATGATCTCAAAAAAGATATCCTCTGGTATTGGCGCTCTAAAGCGTGTCAGACCTTTTATTACGGAGGATACTGCAATCAAAATATACAAAGCGTTGATTGAACCTCACTTTGAATATTGCAGTGCTGTATGGGACGGGCTAAAACTAAGTGATAAGTTGCAAAAATTGCAAAATCGTGCGGCTAGGGCAGTAACAATATCTAGCTATGACACCAGCTCAGACCCATTACTCAATATGCTTGGTTGGGATAAAATTGCAGTTGCACGAACAAAGCAGAAAGCACATGTCATGTATAAAACCTTAAACAATCGCACTCCAGCATATTTGCAAGAGATGTTTTCCTATCGACACTCAAGTTACGATATGAGAGACTCTAACAACAAATTACTTCTACCAAAGCCAAAAACTGACTACCTAAAACGGAGCTTTAGTTATTCTGGAGCTGCCTTATGGAACGGGCTTCCCAATGAACTGAGAATACTAACGTCCCTCTCATGTTTCAAGAGGGGCGTTGACGCACTATTCTCATCACCGGACTCCCACACGGCAAACACGTAAACCAGTTTTTATTGAGTTATGTACTGTTTTTAAATTGTATATAGCTTTGTACTGATGTTTTTTAACCGTGTATAAATAAAGAATGTCTGTCTGTCTGTCTGTCTGTTTAGCCGGTATAACTTCAAGCATATGTATGGACGTAGCAACCACATTTATTGTCCTCCACTCTTTCAGCCGATTCCATAAGCAACCCATTTGATACATGATACATGAGCCATAATTATAACATGATTGACATATATTACAACTACTACTATCACTACCACTACCGTGCCACAACCCCTTCACCTACACAGCCATATCGCAACCCCTATATCCCTACTCCTGCCCCTACTACTGCCACCACTGATACCACTGAGTACCAGCCTACTATCACTGCCACTGTCCAACTACAACTATACTTTCTTTTTCTTTAATATTAAATGCCTGTGCATTTTAATCTTAACATTTTAAAATGAATTAATATATAACATATGTCCTAACCTATTCATATTAATTTCCTATACTTCATCTACAGCCTTTAACCTTTTAAGTTTACCTTTATCTTTGCCTTAATTTACCGAACTATTGAGTTATCGCAAATATTCACGATCGCTGCGTTCCAGAAATAAAGAACTTTTGAGTATGCCGACAAGCAAACTTAAATCATATGGTGATAGATCATTTTCTGTAGCTGCACCGAGACTGTGGAACGACTTACCACTGAAACTTAGGAAGTCGTCATCAATTTTACTTTTTTTAAAGAACCTAAAGACGTACCTATTCAAAGCGGCATATAATCTATAGTTTGTATATATGTGTGTGTATATATATATATATAATTTTATCATATAAAATGTTTTCTTAGCTTTTTTAGAATTTAATTCCGCGTATTATGTATTTTTTATATAGTTGTAATTGTAATTGTATAGCCATAATATATTTTTTTAAGTTACTCTTGTAAAGCGCTTAGGACAATTAATGTTTTCAGCGCTATATAAATAGTTATTATTATTATTATTATTATTATTAATTTGTCATTTATGATTTACTGATAATTAAAATTTACCTGAGCTAATACATTTTTACGTCCGTTCTACAGGTATTTGCTTTGCTGTGTGGCCAGTACGGATCATTAGCATTCATGTCGTCCTGGTTGTAATCCTAACTCTCGTTGGCTGCAAAGTCGCCTGTCATGCAACGTATGAATTCTCCCATGAGGGAGAAACTCATATCAATAAGAAAAAACGTATTAGTTGTTGGAGTATTCCAAGCAAAGACTGCGAAGAACTAGCACTGGCCTGCAATAAGCCCTAGCCAGAAATAATTGATTTGGACGTAGCTGTAAAGTGTTTAAAATCTTATTTAACCATTTGGTGATGGACACGCCTTTATGTTCCGGGCCGGAACAAAATTATTTTGAGTAGTTTTCGTATAAACTGACCATCCCTGCACACGTGTGGGACGGATGAAATCAAAGTAGATGTGATTAACAAACTGTGCGTAGATCTAGTCTTCAAGAAAAAATATTGCATATCCTTTCAATCAAGCAATAAGGGAGGGGACTTTAACTGGTTGAAGCCAATTAACAACCACCAATCGAACATTGGTTCCAGACATGCGCAAAGCCATGACAGAGCGCCTTTAAAGTGCATAACTTGTACAAATCCTTGAAATGATATCATTTGGTGAAAATGAATTGAGTAATTAATAATAGCATTTTTTCATTTACACAGTTGTTTTTAGGTGTCAGACATTTGATACTTACAATCTGAGAGAAAGATCTTTTAATACATGGAGCTGACATAAAAACAGAGGAAAATGAACTAGAATTAGGGGTTCTGACTTAAATGACGGCATTGAAATGTGATTCCTTAATAAACAAAAATGGCAGGCATTTATTATTATGTTTCCTAAGTCAGTCATTGTGTTATCAAAGATAAATGCCTGCATGACTTTTGACCAATTAAATGTCATATTTTGAGCTTATGAGCTTACAACTTAGCGGAATCAGTTCTCGAAGCTTGGTACATTTATTGCACTTCGAATTCGTATGATAAAGAACCTTAACTAGCCAATATTATTTTTATAATTGATTGATCACGTGACCAGTTAACGGATATATCTGATGTAAGCAGTCTGGCACGGCCGGTTGCGAGTTTTAGTGGATTGAACAAGTGATGACATTCAAACTAATTCAGTTCCTAACCTCGAAATGTTTATTTGTACTTATTAGACAATTGGACTTTTCTTTACTGTTCAGTGAAATAGGTCACCTGACTATAGTCTCCCTTTAATATCTTATTTAATATCTTAGTGTTGAGGCCCAGATATCTAAGCAAGGTTATATTTGATTACCATGACGATCATTTATCCAATGTCGGAGCATCCATCACCCCAGTACCTGTGAGTCAGTGTATGACCGGATTGAGCTATATTTAGAACATATCACGCACGGGAGTTCTCGTGTCCACAATCAAACCATATAGCCAGGACAATGTAGTGTTCGTAAATCACATCAAAGAACAATAGATCATTCTCAATCTCGATAATGACGACAAGCCTCCACAGATCGCAGCGGAGTTAGAAGGCAGTGGAAATATATTCTAAAAATAGCTCAATCCGGTTAATCGCTGACTCACGGAAATAGTACATATGGACGCTCCTGATGGGTTCCTGGTTTTCCGTGATATACAAAACTAGCTCGCGACAGGGAAAATGTTCGTACTTTTCTCTAATTTGCGTGGTCATAGATCACGTGGTTGCACTACATTATGCTTTAAACGATTAAGGAAATCGATATTGCCAAAATGGAAATTAATAAATATTAGCAGAAATCAAGTTAGCAACGGAGAACCTGAAATCTTCATAACGGGTCTATACCACTAAAGAAACAGGCCTTTTACATTAAAACATTGATTTTTTTCCCGCTTGCTTCATGTATCTTCGAGGCGACTCGCTGAAAACGAACCCCACCCTCCTTCGGCGGGCCTGACCTGTACGTCGGACTCCTATATCATCAAACTATTGTTTTAATCAAAGACTGGTTTGACTTGGAATGCACAACTAAAAAAGAAAATCTAAAATCTTTAGGACGCCAAGTGTGTAATGCTCCAAAATGCGAACAACTAAGAAATCATCTCTTCACTAAAAAAAAAGAATTTTAGAAAATTATGTAGGAGAAAAAAGCATAAAAACCTTAGAAAAAGAATAATGGGGATTGATTATAAAAACCCGAAAACAGCTTGGAAACAAATACATAAATTGTTTAACATAAAAGAGAAACATCAAAAACAATCGTGTCCAATAGAACCTCGAGAATTTTATGAATATTTCAAGGAGCTGAACAAACCCACTAACGAATCGAGTTGTCTAGATAGTCCCCAACAAGATAGCTGTGAGGATACTACCAGCAGGGAAAGCGAACTGTTAGACTCTGAAATTACTGACGAAGAAATCGAAAATGCTATCAATAAATTAAAATACAACAAATAACCGGGCAAAGACAATAAAATAAACGAAGTAATAATAAACGGTAAAAAGCAACTGAAACCACTACTGAAATCGCTTTTTACTATTATTCTATCATCAGGGGAATACCCTCGAGATTGGTGTACCGGCTTTATTGTTCCAATTTACAAAAAAAGGCGATAAGGACAAAATTGATAACTACAGAGGCATAAGTCTGTTATCCTCACTTGGCAAACTGTTCACCTCTATACTTAATAATAGGCTGTATGATTACCTAGTCGACAAAGGAATACTCAAAGAAGTACAAGGAGGATTTAGGAAACACCTTGGAACAGCGGATAGTATTTTCATCCTAAAAACTCTCATAGACAAATACGTTAAGACTAAAGGCCCGTTTATACGACAGAAAAAAAGGAACGGCTCGGATAGAGAGAAGTACCGGTTCCATGAACATTTGCCCATTTACACGAGAAATATCTTGAAACGGTTCGGATAAAAAGTGGTACCGGTCCGCAAGCCTAGGTGGAACGGCAAGGGCCATTTACACGAGAATATTTCCGAGACCGGACCGTGATAATGTTTAGAATACTGTCATTCGTGTGGGTCGCACATGACGCTCGTAAAATAAAATGGCGATTGACGAGGTATGGCGGTGTACTTTATGTTTCTTTTAAGAAGGAAATCGGTTAGTTCTACTTTGAAGTTGCATTAAAAAAAACAGATATAAAGCTTAGAAAAAGAGACTCGTTAGAAGATAACATTTTTTGCTTCATTTTCATTTGTTTTGCTCTTCCCGTTCACTCGTTTATCGTCTGCCATATTGCGAGAAAGTGGAGCTAAGTACGCATGCGGACAGAAATAAACAACTGAGGACAAAACAGTGCAGGCTCAGAAAAAAGCAATGGAACGGGTATGTAAGCGTTTACACGATGCACAGGAACTGAAAACACGGGTACCGAACCCAGTTTTATCCGTTCCGTTCCGTTTCGGGACCATAGGCGCCTATGGTCCCAGAACGGGTAAAATTGGCACGGGTAAAAGTAGGGTACGGATCGTTTACACGAATGAAATTATCCGAGCCGTTCTAGTTTTTATCCGAGCCGTGCCATTTTTTCCAGTCGTGTAAACGGCCCTTAAGCCACAAAAAAATAAATATTATTTACATGTAGCTGTTTTGTAGATTTTATAAAAGCATTCGACAGCGTGCCAAGAGACAAATTACTTACGAAGTTAAAAAGGGCCGGAATAGGAGGGAAAGTATATTCTATCGTAAAATCAATGTACTCAAATGACTCCTCAGCAGTGAAAATTGGCGATACGATATCAGAGGAATTTAGATGTTATAAAGGGGTTAGACAGGAGTGTATGCTAAGTGCAACGCTATTTAACCTATTCCTTAGTGACCTTAATTTCTTAATCAGGGCGATGTGGCAGAACCAGTCGAAATCCAAAATAAAACAATAAGCTGCCTTATATCTGCAGATGACTTGGTGGTATTATCAAAGACCGCTGAAGGTCTACAAAAATATCTACATAAAATCAAGGAATATTGCAACCAATACAATTTAGAAGTAAATACGAAAAATCGAAAACCATGGTCTTCAACAATACAGGAAAGAGGATGAACAACTTAATGTTTTTAATTACGACGGCGAAACCCTCGAAAATGTTCGAGCATTCAAATACCTTGGTTTAACGTTCAGTACGTACGGTAACTTCACACTAGCCAAACAAGAACTGACAATGATAGCACTAAAAGCCCTTTTTAAACTCCGCAAAGAAATGGGTGACCACTTTAGAACTGACCTAAAGCTCACACTGAAATTATTTGACTCACTTATTCAGCCAATCCTCCTATACGGGAAGCGAAATCTGGGGAGTCGACTGTAAGGGTCCTATTGACAGAGATCCAATAGAGTCAGTTCATGTTAAATTTTGCAAATGGCTCCTACAGTAGGAGTAAATAGGAATGCTACGAATAATGCTTGTCGTGCTGAACTATAGGCAGACTACCACTTAAAGGCAAAGCGATATTCCGAAGCATCAAATATTGGCTAAAACTGGAAAATGTGGATAATACAAAATTGGCAACCGAGGCCTACGCTGACTCCAGACTCTTACTCAAGCCCATATGGCCCCGTCTGGTGCCAAAAGATAAGAAGCATAATATGTCACCTCGGCTTTGGCAATCTGTGGCTAGACCAGAATGATATAACCAATTACACAGCACTCGCTAGCAAACTAAAACAAAGGCTACGATACGTTGAATACCAAAACTGGTACAGCGAGATCCATAATGACTCGAGAAGTAATTCAAATCAGCGAAATAAGTTAAGAACATACAGAATATTCAAGAAATCTTACGAATTAGAAAATTACTTAAAGGAAGTATACAATGTGAAGCACAGAATAGCACTAACAACGCTAAGAATAAGCAACCACAAACTAGAGATTGAAAAAGGAAGATATGCAAGACCATACAAACCAATCGAGGAAAGATTATGCCATTTCTGCCTCTCGGAGATTGAGGATGAAACCCACTTTGTCTTGAAGTGCAAGAAATATGAAAACCTAAGGAAGGAATTCTATGCTTCACTAAAGAATAAATGTAATATAAATACGGCACACCGATCTGAAAATAGCATATTTATGCACAATCATGAACCCTGACAGTAGAATTTCTAGTCTTTCAGCAAAATTCATTTATAACTGCTTCAACATCAGAGCTGAAGCTATAACGCAGTGATGCCTGTTCCCACTAACAGAGATATACATAACCTAATTTAACTGAAATGTATTGAAATTTATTGGACCCATGTCGAAGTACTTGCATGTACAAAACACAAATAAAATGTGTCTGTCTGTCTATCAAATAAATCATGAAATTAAACTAAAGATCAGCTATTTCACTTGTCGACATCAAGTAACAACTTTAATTTGCGTTTGTTTGAGAGAAGTTTAATTGGGTATGCTTAGCTATATAAACAATGCAATAATAATAATAATAATAATAATAATAATAGCATTTATTTAAACACGGTATTGGCGATACTGCAGCATTCAGAGCTGATGTGGCCGTGATAATACAAAAGGAACTATAAAGAAATCTAGCTAACCTCATTGATTATGTAAATTACAAGTTTTTTATTGAAAGACTATTGCATTATAAGATATTGGAATGATACTAACTAAATAGTTGAAAGACTAACTAATTGACTTAATACCATTATTATTCAACAGCTATGCACCGATATTGGTCCGCGGATATAATGAAGTGTGAGTTTCGAGGAACATATATAAGGACAAACATCAATTCATATTTCAAAGCCACAACGTAGGTTATTGACGTAATAAACCTCCAAATAAATATGTTTGAGTTTCCTCATAATTTGCTTCCTTCGAGATTTGGTAATTGTTTTCATCTTGTATCATCTAATAAACACAATTACAACACCAGATTAGCTACAAAAACTGAACCTCATTTTATTTACCACTCGTGAGAACAAAATTATGGTAAATTCAACATGCGATATGGAGGGGGAACAATATGGAATGCAATAAGTGAGCACCTGACACACGAAAGCTTTCAAAAACAAAAGCAAAGAAAATTTGTTGCAGTCATACCTTTAGTTTGGATCTTTTTCTTTCTTCTTCTCTCTTCACTTTACTAATTCGGTACAATACAATACAATAACCTTTATTTAAACACGATAAAAGTTTAAGCATCAATGCTTGTGGGGTCGTGTATAAAAATAACAGAAATTAACAACATAATTATAAATCTATTAAAACTCTAAAAATGCTTAAGGGCCATTGGCATATTCCGTTGCTACGCAACACCGTTGCTATGCTCGCAGGAGCAGATGCGATTTTGACTTCCGGTTTACGCTAGCCCGAGAGGCGATATGAGTCGGCTGTTTTCTCAGGCTAGTTTTATGCGTGTCCACCGGCCACCACATAGTTTTAATACTTACACATGTTTATAAGTTTTATTCGTGGTTTACCTGAAAGGTTTTCATGAATGAATGAAGTAAAGTGTTCAAATGTCGGAGCAAGCCGTAGCGGGTGCTTCAGTGTCGCTGGAAAATGAAAAGCTTGGTTTATCGTGTGAAAGAAAAGAAAATACTTGACAAGAAACTCAATCCGATACTTTTGAAGGAATCGTTCAGGACTCGAAAGGCGCCTAACTGTATATATATATATGTATATAACTATATACTTGAACCTAGAGAAAGGGAAATTATTTATAATTTGTACCGAGCAAAAACGTAACGGCAAGCGTACGGCGGGAAATCGCCGATGAATGGGAAAGAAAACTTGTATTGGATTCTCAGATGTAGCCGAGCTCTTCCCGCTGTCGATAGATTGAAATAACATTTTGTAAATAATATCTATATTTGTCAAAGATATAGAAGATGAAACTGATGGCTGCTTCCAGCGAGAACATGGCTTCTAAAAACACGAAGAAAAGTACGGCCACTCAAGAAGTCAAGTGATTTTCGACCGGCAAGTTTTTCAACTCAAATCTTCCACAAACATGCACACTTTTGTTTCCAGATAATGCTTTCGGGTTCCTGGTAAAGTTGTGATTGAACCTCAGATCAGTGTAACTAATTAAAACACAGGTCAGTTTTCATCCTTAAAAAAGTATTTTTGATGTCGGAAAACAAACTGTTGTGAACGCCATGAGATTCAACTTCAAGTGAAAGTTGTCGAATATCGGTCTAATTTTAGCTTGATTTCTATTGGCTCTTCGGTTTGCCACGAAATGGGTTCCTGGCATGTGCTCCACTGCCTCCACACAGTCCGAAGGTCATTGCAGACAATCAAGCTAGCTCATTGCAGACTGGAGTATTCAGCCAAGCCCCAAATCTAGCCATTGTCGGATGAAATAGGAGAAAATGCACATCCTGTTCGATAAAATTATTGTAGATTTTACTGCAACAACAGTTCTGCGACAATTTCACGACCAAAAAACAGGCACTTTTGCGCATACATGTACGTTATTTTTCACATCCGGTTTCTAAAAATCCTAAACATTTTGCGCGCTTTCACTAAACACCAAACTTTTTCCCGTTAAAATGTTGTTGACCACGTTCTCCACAAATTCGAGCATGGATTTTGGAAAACGACAATAAATGCCAAAGTTATGGCTTTTCATTCGCAAAAAATGCTTAAAATTGGACTGAAAAGTGTTGTAAAATCTTTATTTTTTTTATCGTAATGGCAAACGCATGCTCGGTTATATGCGCCTTAATTCGTAGGTTCGGAAAATATTCATAAATTACTAATAGATCAAAAATCCTTGGAGAGTTTAGATATTTTCTGATTTTGATGACGTCATCATGACGTCACTTGATGACATCATCAGACTACAATACTTTACCCAGGAGTCACCTTGACAATAATTATTGCCCACTCTTTAATTTTCCGGGTTTTACGAGGCTGCAAACTTTCCCTAGCAACGGCCGATTTAAATATGTCAATGGCCCTTAAGATTAATATTAATTAAAGGCTATAAAAATTGTGTGATAATACAGAAATCTAAAAAAACTACTTTGAAGCACGGTTACAGCATATATGATATTATATAAAATTTACATGTAATTACTGACATAGCTAATAATATTTAAAATGTTCGTTAAAATCCACTAACCATCCACTAACAACATACTCCATTACTATTTTAGAGGTTTCATCATCATGTGATGCCAATCTGAATTTCGGCAACGCATCATTCTCTAGCCCAAGTTCCTCGATCGCGATAAGATTGACTCCAATTTCATCCTTGAACACAGGTTTAGTGTCACTAAGCGGTGCACGACTTAGACAGTCTGAAATGACCTGTAGTTTCCCTGGAACATATGTCTCTGTAGCCTAGGAGGTGCACAGTTGAGAGGTTTCCCATAAACCTAGTTGTGGAACTTTTGTGCTCCCCATAGGATAGCTAGTAATTCCCTCTCAATGTTGGCATATAGTTAATCTCTTTGACCCATATGCAACAGGTCTGCCTCCCTGCAATATCACTGCACCAAGTCCAGTACTGCTTGCATCCACATTCAGCACTGTCTTCTGGTTGGAGTATCAAAGAATGCCAGGACTGGCGCCTCGGTGATGGCTAATTTCAGCTTATCAAATGCCTCTTGCTGAGGTGTGTCCCAGATAAATGCTGCATCCTTCTGGGTCAATTGTGAAATGGGTCCTTGTACATCAGCTTTATGCTCAATGAACTTGTCTAAGTAGTTGAACAGTTCCTAGCAAACGGAGCACACCCTCCTTGTCAGTTGGGGCTGGCATGTTCCTGATTGCCCTGATTTTCTCTGGATCAGGTTTGATCCCTCCAGATGTGAATTGATGGCCGACATACTTCACTTCTGCTACTCGGAGTTTAAGTTTGTCAGGGTTAAGCTTCAGTCCCACTTCACGGCTTCTCTCTAGCAACATTTTCAGCTTGCGATCCATATCCTCGTGGTCTACACCGTGTACCAATAGGTCAGCAACAATTATCTCCACAGGAATCCCTACAAACCGTCTGTCCATTTCTCGTTGGTAAATTTGAGGAGCTGGAGCAATACCAAAAGGTAATCTTGTGAAACGGTATCTACCCCAGGGTGTATCGAAAGTGAGTAGCTTGGAAGTCTCTTCATCTACAGGCAGCTGCCAGAAACCACTACATGCATCTAAGGTGTGAAAATCTTTGCACCGGAAAGGCGATTTGTTACCTCTTCTACCGTAGCCATAGGGTGGTGTACACGCTTAAGTGCAGTATTCAAATCCCTTGGGTCAATACAAATTCGTACTTCTCTCTCAGATGGTGGCTTCCCTTTTCTCTTCTCATCTGGCTTTCTCTCATCAACGACTAACATAGAGGACACCCATGAGGTATGTCCCTCTTCTCTCACAATTATACCATCTTCCTCCATCTCCTTAAGTTTTGCTTGTGCCGGCTCAAGGAGAGCAATTGCGATTTTTCTTGGAGGATGGATTACCGGAGTCACAGAAGAATCAACCTCTAGGTGTACTTCTGTTGGTAGCTTCCAAGGTTTATGACTGAAACATTCTTTATAATCCTTCAACACAGGATCAGTTTCTATGGCACTCACCTCACCACTTGGTGTAGGTGTTCCAAAAATATCAGTCATGGTTATCTCTGCTTGAGACTCCACAGTTTGTAGTTGTTGGAGATTCATGAACTTCAAAACTTCTAAATCCAAGCAGGCATCACAACTTAGCTGACTTAGTAGTGGCATGAAATCTCCCTCAACTACAAGGTAGAGTAAGTCCATCTTACGATTCTTGTATTCGGTCAACAAGCGCACACATCCCTTTGGGTGTATGGGTTTAGAGACAAGCCAACCTTTCAATGGTTGCGTGATTTTTTGCAAAGGTTTCTTAGTTATCTTCTTATAGAGGATAGGGAATAACAGTAGCTTCTGCACCTGTATCTGCCTTTACTCTAAGCTCTGTACCTGCAACCTTTATAGTGATTAGGCTCTTGTTTGTCTTGGCTGTGCTAGAGACTGAGTCCAGTTCCACAGATCCGAAATATGTGTGCTCTACATAACTTTCAACCTCACTGTAACCGACCCTCATTGCTCTTCTTTTCTCACAGTGTCTAGTTTGGGTCCCCTCTTAGTGGTATCTTGACACATTTTTGGAAAATGTCCCTCTTTCTTGCATTTATTACAACGTTTCTTAAATGCTGGACACTTAATTGGGTGATAGAATGAGTGCTTAAATCCACAAAACTTACAGGACCGAGCTGACGATGTTCTCTCGCTTTCTCTGGGCTTTTTTACAGCCTGTATCCTGTGCGTGCTTTGTGCATTTGAACCTGTTGCCATACTGAATTTATACTTCTGTGCTTCAGTAGCCTCATATGTCCTACAGTAATCATGATCACATTGCAAAGTGAGATCTGGCTTTTTCAACAGTTCCCCTCGTAGATCATCAGACAGTACTCCTCCAACTATGCGGTCTCTATACAAGGAGTCTCTAAGCCCTTCAAATTCACACGTGAGTGACAGTCTTTTAAGCTCGCTTACAATCTTATCAATTCTCTCCCCTTCCTTTTGGTTTCGCTGAAAGAACACCAATCGCTCAAAAATAACGTTTCGGGCTCCCTGGCACAGATCTTCAAACTTTTTGCAGACAACTTTGTAGGAAGTATTGCTTTCTCCCTCGGCAAAGTTAAAATGACTGTACTCTTCAATAGCTTCCGAGCCTGCAAAATTGAGTAGTAAATTTACCTTAAACTTGTCTGGTTTCTTATCCTTTTCGGCTGTTATAAGGTATATTTCAAATCTCATCAGAAATTTCCTCCAATTTTCCGCTGCTTGTGCGTCCAACACTAGTGGACCAGATTTATAATTCGTGCCTGTCAGCTATTTTGTCGACTCTTCGCTGTGGCTCCTTTCAGGCCGGTATTCTAGTTCTTTACTCTCTTCCGACTTTGCTACGCCACATATATATTTACGAGGTCCGTGTCCGTTCTGACACCATGTTATGATATGAGTCAACTAGTTATTCTAGACCAAAAACATTAGTAAACCAAACTACAACAAGTTCTTGAAAAGCTCCTCGAGTTCCTCGGGGTGTCCCCTTCATAACCACAGGGCCCACCACAGGGTTCCCAATCACACTTAGTGAATATTATAACACCATACTCATCCTCTCGTCCCAGTTCTCCATTCGTCCCTCCTCCCTAACGATTGGCCGTAACTTTCCAACGAGGGAGTCAACCGTACCCGCGGCAAGTCTTACAGGGCATTGACACGATGTGGCATCTTTGGAACTGTTCCGATTACAATCTAACACATGAATCTTGGTTTTCCCGTGGATATTCTTTCACGCCAACAAATAAACAATATCGAGAGTGATTGCGGTCATAAGGTGTTTTGGCATTGGGAGAGATCCAAGGAAGGAGATGAATTGCCTTTCAAGACGTGTCTTCTGTTTTTCGTACTTGGACTCTCGAGAAAAGAGCTCGAGAGATGAGAGCCGGGCCTGAATAGCCTTCACATCAACTCCTGACCAGCCTTTCATACGAAGATATAGGAGTCACGCACGACGCTCCTGTTGTATTAAAGCTGCTGACAGTGTCGGAACGAGAGGTCATTAGGATAAGCACACTTTGGGCAGGAAACCACACCTTTGGTACAATGGGACATGCCTGAATCAATAGTCATAGCAGAAAAAGGTATAATCTTGCTATACATCAACGTGGAGCCTAAAGACGTAAACGTCCCATGGTCCATATCCTACGAAACCTTGTTTTGTTGGACGTAAAAATGCGTCAGTCTCCCCACAAGACGCGAGGAGCATATAGATTTGGCAATCTTGAAGATAATGCATGGGCCACCAAAACTAGCGCCGAAATCGGTCAGGTACAACGAGCGAACACCGCGCTTTCTGTTCCTTAAAGAAGCATACCAATAGACCAATTAGTGAAAAAGGGAGGGAACGCATAACAATTCTCGTAAACTGTTCCCAACGCAGTGTCATGGTGTGAGCGAACACGTTCACTACACACAGACGCCTTTGGGGTCTGCCAAAGTGCGAAGTGTGGGAGTGGGTTATTATATAGATATGATAGGCAACTAGTTCCTGTAAAAACTAGTTTTGGTCTGCGTCGGCGGGGAAGATAAACACTGGTATGTAATCAACTAAAGTCGATTGAGGTATGCTAACCGCCGTGGAAAGCGAGTAGCAGCTGACGTTTCGAGCGCTAGCCCTTCGTCAGAGCAAAAGAGGTTATTGTGGTTGGGGAAACGGTTAATATAGTGTCGAGTACATGCTTACCGCTGAGGAAACATGTACTCGGATCAATTGGGATAAAAGGAAATTGCGCCAATGCATGATTAATCTCGGATCAATTGTGATCAAAGAAAAATGCGCCAACAATAGAAATGCTAATTGTTGTAACAGCAAGTGTTGATGAGTAAACTAAGGAAACATGCTGATCTAAGTGTGAGTGAATACGTGAATTCTGAAATTAAATGAACGAAAAGCGTTCATTAATACCGTGAGGTGACAAAGTTCCTAATTTGAAAATAAAGTTCTGTTCTTTGCGTTTACGAGTGTCGGTAGTACCTTGATGCAGAGAAATGCCGCATACAGTGATGTGATTAGTGCAATGACCAGGAAGGTTAAAGTGACGAGCTACAGGTTTGGCGAGATCCTTGCTGTTAGTTCTAACATCTAGCAAGTGTTCGCGGAATCGATCTCCTAATCTTCGCCCTGTTTCTCCGATGTAGAGTTTGTTACAAAGTGTGCAGGTGATACAATAAATGACATTACTGGAAGTACAATCAAAATGGTCACTGACTTTAAGAGAGCTTTTAGGTCCTGAAATAGATGTCGTAGGTTTAGTGTAAGCACAGGTATTACATCGTGTCCTAGAACATTTAAAAGTGCCTGGTTGAAGATCAGGTTGTAGTGATCCTTTGACTAGGGAATCACGGAGATTCTTGTCACGTTTGAAAGAAATGAGAGGAGGCTGAGGGAAAATAGAGGCGGTCTCTGGATCACTCTGTAAAATCTTAAAGTTCCTCTGGATAATTTTCTTGATAGACAGATTAGACGGATGGTACGTCAATGGAAACGGAATCCTATCTTGAGTTTTAGGTTTGGACGGTAGCAGAGCCGTTCTTCTGTCGATGACACGGACGCGGTCCAATGCAGTTGTCACAACAGCGTTAGGATAACCGCGCTCGACAAAGAACTGGTGCATCTCCTCGGACTTCGAATTGAAGTCGGATTCATCGCTACACAAACGGCGAAGCCTAAGGAATTGAGAATACGGGATAGAGGTTTTAACATGTGTAGGATGAGAAGATGAAAACAATAAATAACTGTGTGAATCAGTTGGCTTGTAATGAACAGTAGTGGTTAGACTATTGCCGCTAACAGAAACATTGACATCCAAAAAAGTGATAGAAACATCTGAAATCTCCCATGTGAAGTCGAGAGCTGGATGAAAGTTGTTAACAAAATCAATAAACCGTTCTAGATCCCGTTTACTAGAAGAAGCTGCACCGATGCAGTCATCGATGTAACGACCGAAAAAATCAGGCGTAGGACCGTCGTACTGATCAAAAATTTGTTCCTCTACATAACCAACAAAAAGGTTAGCATAAAAAAGGTTAGATTAGGAGATCGATTCCGCGAACACTTGCTAGATGTTAGAACTAACAGCAAGGATCTCGCCAAACCTGTAGCTCGTCACTTTAACCTTCCTGGTCATTGCACTAATCACATCACTGTATGCGGCATTTCTCTGCATCAAGGTACTACCGACACTCGTAAACGCAAAGAACAGAACTTTATTTTCAAATTAGGAACTTTGTCACCTCACGGTATTAATGAACGCTTTTCGTTCATTTAATTTCAGAATTCACGTATTCACTCACACTTAGATCAGCATGTTTCCTTAGTTTACTCATCAACACTTGCTGTTACAACAATTAGCATTTCTATTGTTGGCGCATTTTTCTTTGATCACAATTGATCCGAGATTAATCATGCATTGGCGCAATTTCCTTTTATCCCAATTGATCCGAGTACATGTTTCCTCAGCGGTAAGCATGTACTCGACACTATATTAACCGTTTCCCCAACCACAATAACCTCTTTTGCTCTGACGAAGGGCTAGCGCTCGAAACGTCAGCTGCTACTCGCTTTCGACGGCGGTTAGCATACCTCAATCGACTTTAGTTGATTACATACCAGTATTATATAGATAGGCATGGTTGGGAGATGAAATAGCCTCTGGGGCCTTCAAACTTTGCCTGAACGACTTTTCAAAGACTTCGTGATAACATGCAGTCTGAGACTGTACCTCGACGTGATGGCTTATCCGCTGGATTGTCACACGAGGTGGTACAGTACAGATTGAGGGAACTCTTCAACTCTAAAGTTGTTCCGAAGATATCCTTTAGTATCTTAAAGCATCTGGTGTGAGCGGGAATATTCAGTGCCCATTCCAACTATCACTAAGCCTTTATTTTCGACAAAGGCACCTAGTCTGGAACGGGGCAGTGTTTTCTGCAATGTCCGTAACGTACGCAATAAGGCGTCTGGATCTGGGTGTTCTTTGGGAGCATTTCTGCTTCACATAAATCACCATTTTCCACAACCGGTTGGCAATTGTTGTCCATTAGAACTCGACCCCATCCAAAATCTGAGGCGTCCGATGCCAAGCCGAGCGGGAGATGGTTTTCCTTAAACAAAGGCATATAACCTGCCACCCATCCAGAAAGCGCCAGTACTCAAGTAAATTCATATTTAACTCTTTACCGTCCGAGCCTGTAAATAGGAGACGTCCGTTACTAGAAAAAATATTGCATCACATCTAGACATGCTGGAAAGACGATGTTGCGATATTATGCGAAGGGATGTATGGCTTCAAAGTCAGCTATAACAGTGATCGCTCGACTCTTTCACTATGGAGAAAAGCTCATTTGTTTTGGCGATTGTTTTGTTTCTTCGATTTTCACGAATTTTAAGGAGCTAAAAATCGGCTCAAAACACCCTTCCCATTCGCACTAGAAATCAAAAACAAACACAAAATCAGCACTCAGTCGTTACAGTACCTTCTTTAATCTTTCCAACCACCAGGCTTTTTTTGGGCACAAAACACACCGAGCGACTGTGAGCCGCGCTATTCTTGTCACTGCATTTATCTCCACCACGCTCTCCTGTGCCCATCTCCAATTGCATGCTGGGTAATGGACACAAATTCCACAAGGGATCCCCCCTCTGGGACTCCGGTAGGATTTTTTTTATAAGTCTTTTACCCCTACAACCAAGAGCGGTGATTTGGACTCAAGCCGTTGCTTTAAAGTGACAAAAACACATCCTAATAGGTTGAGCAGGGGTAAAAGACTGCCAACTGCAGGATTTCAAGGATTTTATTGAAGAATATGTTTCTGTGTCTGAAAGCACAAACACAACAGGAAAACCCTGTGAAATCCCCTCACAAAGCCTACTAGAAGCAAACCAAGTACTTTTCAGCCGTCCTCAGACTTAATGATGTCCTCAAGCTCTCCGACAGTGGCATTTTTCTCCAAAATTAGAGCACATTTCACTGATTGGAAACCCTACACAAGTTGCAATACCTACCGTCGACCAGTTCGTAGAATTCACCCGAATAGCATTGTGGAGAAAGTTTGAGCCCTCGGCTTAAAAAGTCAGCAGTATTTAACTACCCCGGGCTAGCCAAACTTGAACTGAGGGGGGAGGGTTGAGTTAGCACTCAGGATTTCACCAATTGAGCTCACACACGATCGGACGACAAAGAGTTAAAGGTCCAGTAATCGCTACGAGTCCTCTTTGTTTCGAAGCTTTTGAAATAGCGATGTTCATTCTCTAGTAAACCGTTTGGCTCCTGGAACCACCACAGAAAACGATATACACTTTCCAGCTTTCTTTTGGATACGTGATATAGAAAAAAATTGAAATCTCTCGATTTTTGAAGGGGGAGGTGAAATGCTAACAAGACGGAATCACAAATGAGATCTAAATAAACCAATTCCCGAGGGCGTACGTGAACGTTGACTTTTTCAAGGAAATATCCCAATGACGTTAGGAGACTACAACTCGCATTGATAGCCATTTGAAAATTACAGGCTACACGTCAGGTTTTATGGCTTTCCCTGCGCTCTCCAGTTCCTACGGATTCATACGAATAACCAGCAATGTTCCCCTTGAAATTATGTATGGATGGGAACCATGCCCCAAATCCATCCTATAACCTCACTCTTGTTATCATGTCAAAATGTTATCTCGGCCACATTTTGATTGGTTATCGATTTCACCTGCCACGAAGGAGTCTGGTTCACGAACTCTCAATTGGAAGGGTGCAGCATTCTGGAGTCTGCTCGAGACCTCGTAAATAGGAGGTAATGTTTCCTCCGGGATAGTCATTGGATTCCACTCAGCGACCGTTACATTGAAAGAGCTAGCAGTGGATAAAAACCCGCTCTCAATTCCCAATTTGGTATAATATATACAGGAAACTCATATTTGGACGCTTAGCCACGTCCTAAAAAAACAAATGCGGAATCCTGGGTCATACAAAAATACACGTATAAGAAAATAAAACATCGTAAAGGCTAAAATGGGACCGATCGATGGCGGCAACAATCCCGGCACAAATACTGGAGTCAAGCACAAAGAGCATTAGATTGCCCTGAGTGAGATTATTACCAACCATACAATCCAAGGCTAAAAGGCTTGAAACAAAAGCGGATGCTTTAAATGGCCTAGAGACTTAAATTGGTAAGTCGAATTTTCTTTTTGCCGTATTATGATCTTTATTGTCTACATTTCTTACTGATCCATAAACCGTATACACCTCAAAGACTTTACATCTGTCAGTTCGAGCAAAAACGGGCAATACGCCCATTCTATTCGGTCTTTAGCGCCCAGTCCACTGCCACCCACTCGACGTTTCACCTCCTATATAAGATGCAGGTGTGACCCTGTACATCAGTGATGACGACCTTTGCTTTAAGATCTTCGACACCGAATTTGCTACATCCCTCTCAACATAGTCTCCAAGTAGGCGCGTAACTACTTCACCCAGGACCGTGTCAGGGAGACATTTCTTGCACTGAACGAGGGCATGTCCCCTTTGCCTGGCAAGCATTCAAATATGACGTTATTTTACAATGAAACTAATATCAGCTCATACCCAAAAACCATGCCACATTGAGTATACGTACATAGTAACTACATTCTCATATGCTGCAACTCATTGCACCAAGGTGTTCCACCAGAATTACTAATTACAAATTTTAAACGAAATTCACTTAGTATTCGTACAAAATAACCACATCATTTTTCACTGAATCTCGTATCAGCTTAGGTCAAACTATTTTTACGCTAAAAAAGTCATACCAATTAATTAACTTACGCCAAATTACCCACGTGGTATTCACACAGGATATTTTCGGCTGAACTATACTCGCTAAAAGGCTAAACAGTTCCCATGATATTACATGGAACTACCGATTAATTTCGGCTGAACTAAATCAGCTAACGCCAAACTGTCCCCCCTAATTTCGGCAGAACTAGGTGTTTCACACAAGAACAAGAACAAGAACAAGAACAAGAACAAGAACAAGAACAAGAACAAGAACAAGAACAAGAAGTTTATTTTACTCTAAATGATGGAATATTACATTTTATCAGATACGTAGTTATTTACGTAAAAAGGATAGCAAAGAAATATGTATCAGAGTAGGAAAGTTCCGAAAAAACCACAAGGCTATCGAGTCGGAACGACCTGGTTGGTCAGGAAGAAATATTTATTATACAGCCGTTTGCAAAAATTCTGACCCCCTTACAATATATAAATATATATATCAAACATATATCTAACATTATGGGATGTCATTGCTGATATTTTTTTCAAGTTGCCTATCATCAAGAGCTTCAGAAAAAAATTTAGGAAGAGGTATCCCATAATGTTTGATACATTTTTTATATATATTTATATATGGTGAGGGGGGTCAGAATTTTTGCAAACGGCTGTATATATATATATATATATATATAGTAACAAAAGGTAAAGGTTGTGTAAATTAATCAATTACAGATCAGGAAGAAAGTAATTTGGTGAGTTGTAGAGGCAATATTGGGATATAAATAATGAATAATGGAGTCCACTTACATGTATGTGTATAAACTCTTGGAACTAATGTTCGTATCACTAAATATGTCTAACAATCTTTATCTATATATTTATCAGCATATATGGATGAAATTGTGTTCTTAAATATATACTTTTTAACAACAGATTTGATTTCTTGCGGTATCTCTTCCCATATCTTGATTCCATTTATGGTGATAAATTTTAATTTATAACTAGTGTTACAGGATTTTATAAAGTATGTCTGTCTCTTCAGTTGCCTAGTATTATAATGATGAACATCTGATAGAGGAATAAACATATTTTTAAAGGTGTTGTCTAATTTATTATTATATATATCATGCATAAATAATGCTGAGTTTAATTTGTAGATGTCGTCAATTTTAAGTAAATTTAATTTATGAAAAAGAGGTGAAGTATGGCTATTCCATTTGGCATTTGATAGTACTCTAATTGCTTTCCTTTGGATTATTCTTAGAGGTTCAAGGTAAGAGTCAAAGGTATTTCTCCAAAGGAGAATACCGTAGTTCAAGTGTGAAAGTAATAGAGATTCATAAATTTGCTTGAGAATTTTAGGTGGGGCATAGTGTTTAGCTTTATGTAGTATCCCAAGAGATTTAGCAATTTTAATTTTGATGTGAGAAATATGCTCTTTCCATGTAAGGTACAGAACAACCACACTAATTTCGGATGAACTGTATCCACTAGCGTCAAACTGTCCACGTGGTATTCATGCAGGCAGAATAACCACATACAATTTTCAGCTCAACTGCAGGACGCTGTTCGGCCATGAATTCGACGAACTATAACAGGTAGATTTCTAGATTCTTGAGAAAAGGAGCTGAAATCGAAAACTACGGCTCTTTTATAGCCAAGGTATTGTTATACGGTGTGAATCCATTCATTTGCATGGAATGGAATTTCTTAATCAGTTCCCAGTTTGCATAATTGAATAGGTTAGTTTTGTGATCTCATGATCTTCCAGTTTTTAAATTTGCGTTTTGTATGGCAGCTTCGTTCATATACTTATTTAAGGTAGTTTCATTTTTTTTATATTTTCTAAGTTATCCTATTTTATGATCGTCGTTTTCATACCATTGTAAAGCGCTATTGGACATTATTGCAGTAGAAATGGCGCTATATAAATAAACATTATTATTAAATTAGTTTTTTTGAAGTTATAATTGATAGTTCAGGTGTGGCAGTCTAGTGGAAGACTTGCAAAGATTTTAAATTATCAGTGGTCATATATCAGTCTTCTATCGTTATTGGACGAATGTCTATAAGCATAGTTGAAATACTTTGTTTCGAGACTATCAAATTCAATGGCTAAATAGGTATCAAATGACATTAACTTTTGTCCAGTCGGATCCAGTTCAGTAGCTTCGAATATTGCGTCCGTAGAGCCAACCAATTGGCCACTTTGGAAAAGAGTAGGGGATTGGGGCGAGTTTGATCTCGCAAAGGCGCTTGGGATCGTTACAGGGGACACGCATCGTACAGAATACAAACAAACATGGCGAATATCGCAATCAACTCATCGAATACAAGCAGAGAAAGTGAAATATGCTTGAAAGAAGACACTGTACCAGAAGTAAAGCTCAACAGAAGTGTCCAGGAAAGGGTTCATAAAAGCCAACTTATTAAAGCAGAGCAAAGAAGTGAAAACTACCGTGGAACGGGAGTTAGCAGAAGTAAAGCGAAGTTGTGTCGCCGATTGCTACGATGAATCCGCAACGATCCGAATACGTTATGCTTTAGCCGATTCCTACATTTCCCACCATCATGGATTTGTCACTTTAAAGTATTAAATACTTTGTAACTTTAGTTTTACAGGTCTTGATCTATTCATGGGATTGTAGGCCGTGAATAACTTCTGACAAGAGAAACGTTGAACCACTTGAAGTCCGCTAGGGTGACATGTATTTGTAGCGATTGACTACATACCAACTCCTTCCGGCTCTTCACCCTACAATCCCAAGAACAGAACAGGGCCTGTTTAAAGTTACAAAGTACAACTTTAAAATCATAAATCCATGATGGGAAACGTAGGAATCGGCTATTAAAAGCATAACGTGTTCGGATCGTAGTATTCGGCCACACAGCTTCGCTTTACTTCTGCTAACTCCGTTCCGCGGTAGTTTTCACTCCTTTGCTCTGCTTTAAGTAAGTTGGCTTTTATGAACCCACATTTCTGGACACTTCTGTTGAGCTTTACTTCTGATACAGTGCCTTCTTTCAAGTTAATTTCACTTTCTGTGCTTGTATTCGATGAGTAAATTGCGATATTCGCCGTGTTTGTTTGTATTCTGTACGATGCGTGTCCCCTGTAACGATCCCAAGCGCCTTTGCGAGACCACCCTCGCCCCAATCCCCAACTCTTTTCCAAAGTGGCCAATTCGCCTTTTCCTAATCGAGTAGGAGACTGGGTTCGAGTTGTGACCGCAAGCGCTCTTGGGGCTGTTTGAATGGACAGCATTTACATAAAGGCGTCAGCGACTCACAATTCTTCGAATAATTCAGCAAAAGATTAGCAAATTTTCTCTGGTTTTCCGTGGTGTGGACTCTTATTTACCACGATTTACGTCATCACATCGTCAAAATTTGTTGTGGACTCACAAGGCGCAGTTTTTTACAACAATATTAGAAAACGTACAAAAATAGTTTCGTTACAAAGCGTGACAAAGCGTGACAGCTTTGAAAGAGCCAGCATTGTCTATAACTTTCTCGCGTCAGCACCGTTGTCTGGACTCTCATTTACCACCGGCCGCACATCGACCAATCAGATCGCGAGATTACCGAGCTGATGGAGCAACAAGGACATAATGGTATAACTGTCACCAAATGTGGGTTCTTCATTAGCAAGGTACATGGATTCCTAGATGCTACACCTGACGGGCTTGTTCTAGACCCCTCTTCATTGGACTCAAGTGGACTCATTGAAGTGAAATACGTTCAAGTAATAGCAAATGAGAGTTTGAATGATTCTTTGCTGAGAAAGCGAATTTGTGTAAAGAAGGATGGTTTGCTAGAACTTAATACTAAGCACAAGTATCATTACCAAGTTCAACAACAGATGTTCGTAACCGAAAGGAAATGGACTGATTTTGTTGTGCAAGGAACACAGAGTAGGCAGATATTTTGCCAGAGAGTGCAATTCTCAACAATGTTTTGGAAAGAAACTTTTTGTAAGCTTAATTCGTTTTTTGACAGGTGGATTGTACCTGAATTGGCTTATCCACGAATAAAGCATGGACTTAATTTGATCTTCGATCAATCTAATTATTATAAACTTGGAAGTCACTATTTTGTGATTTTATATGTACCTGTTAAAGTGCATAACTATAAGCCCAACAATTTTATCAGCTAGATCGATTGTACATGATGAAAATTTGTATAATATGTTTATTATATGACGTCAAACTCAGAATGACAAGCAGTTGTCGTGTCTCTCTCTTGGCCTTGTGGAATAATAAACCTGGTTTTTATACTGGGTAAAAGCACTCTTGTTTGTTCCAAATATAACATTGATGTTTATAAACAATTAACAGATTGGAAATTGAAAACTTTATAACGAATCAATGCAGCGCTCAAAACAAGAAATATTTTACAGTTCAACTATTTGCATCATGTAGAATCGATATAGCTTATAAAATTGTTGGGCTCATATGCACTTTAAACATTGCTTACTTAATGTACAATGAAAATCACATGGATAGTAATTAGATAGTCTTCCATATTAACAACTTTATTGAGGATAGATAACCAGTTGTAATAACTAAATATTATAAATGATAATATTATCAAAGTACATTATTTTACATTAGCCTTACTAGTTTTCATGTACATATAGTTGACCTCAATAAAAACAAGAAATACTGTTGATGGTCATATTCATGATTATTATTACTCGGGCCAGGCTTTTGGCCGGCTCGAGTCAGAAATCGCAATTGCAAGTGGTTATTTTTTTTATTTTCCATGTCGAGGTATTTCGCCCCCAACCAATCAGATTGCGCCTTCTTTGGAAGTTCTTTTAGCCACCGTACCAATCAGATAGCACTGTGCTGGCCACGTGGACAGTGGACAACATTTCCATGTTTTTCAAGATGGCGGCGAGTGGGAGTTTTGACTTGGCAAAATCTTTAATATCAGCTGTTTTTTGTGTAAACCAAAGGTTCCTTCAAGTGCAATACCAATATTTTTGTCTTTCCTAAAGCTGAGAGGTGTTTCACGGGCTTTGGACGGGAATTTATCTCACATTATGCGACATGCTTTAAGATACACTTGTGAGAAGTGACAGTCCGCTCTGCGATCAACACTAACTATATATAAAGACAACAGATTGTAAATGTAAGTAGCCACTAATCTGAACATGATAACCTTTATACCAATTGACTGTCGTTGTGTTGTTATTTCGTGTTATCAACCTCTCGAAAGTGTAGTAGAAATGACCCGATTTCTCAGTTCTCTGACTGACAGGGGCCTTTTAAAAGAATTACAGTCGTTTCGCCCCCCCATGCACATGTATTTAAATGTTTTTATATCCTTCCCTGAATTGTGATTATATGATGGACCTGCTCAGTGTCAATGTTGAGCTCGGTTTGCGGGACAGAAATACAAAACTACTGAGTTGGATTAATCTGGCTATGTGCAAATGTTGAGCTTTAATAACTCATTAATATTTATATCATTACATATCTTATTTTTAGAAAAATATAATTTGCCCAGCAAAGGTGGGGACTTAAAAGCGACTTAGCACAAGTAAGAAGGTGGCACGGACCATGGAGAGGAGGAGGGATGAAAATGACAAAGCTGTTAGGTCGAGCGTAAGCAGCAGACTGATCTCACAAGAGTTGGACCTCGTGCTGTATTGTAAGCCCCTGTAGGGGGTGTGAATAATTGACTCCCGCTCCGCATGCATTGTGCACGTGCTTACCATGTGCTTTGTATAGTATTACATTACCAATACGGGCATGACATAAAACTTTTATTGTCAAGCCAATAACATCTTTATGTCCTTCCCTGAATTGTGATTATATGATGGACCTGCTCAGTGTCAATGTTGAGCTCGGTTTGCGGGACAGAAACAAAACTACTGAGTTGGATTAATCTGGCTATGTGCAAATGTTGAGCACATAGCCGCTTTAATAACTCATTAATATTTATATCATTACAGATCTTATTTTTAGAAAAATATAATTTGCCCAGCAAAGGTGGGGACTTAAAAGCGCCAAGGACCTTCTAGGGTACACTTTCTTGAAGACTGCTGGCATGTGAAGCTTGATGACGTCATTTGGAGGAATGTTGATCAACGGTTCGAACTCGTACCTGAGAAACCGTACCCATGTTCTTGTAATTCTTGACACTGATGTGACCGAGACACAAAAGTGGTGAGCAATGTCCCTCTCAAATAGTCCAAGTCTTAGTCTCATCATGGCAAGGGTAAATTCTTGAAAAAGAGTCAATACTTTGGCCTACCAGGCTTTTTGTGCTGCACATCAACATAAACTCTCTCATGATCATAGCTCATGTTCTTTGATGAATCCTCTACTATTTTATAACACAAAAGCGTAGCATTGTAGTCAGGAAAACCGGCATAAAATGCAATGTCTTCATCACTGGCTTTGTATTTATCAATGTCAAATCTTGGATTGTCTAATGCAGAGTTCAACTGATCAACCTCTTTCTTTAGATATTCATTTTCAATCTTGAACGATTCATTTTTTTTCTCCAGAGCCAGCAACTCCTCCCTTAGTACAGTAAGTACCAGCAAAATATCAGTCTGGCAAGCTGTTTCGGTGTATGTCTTGATGGGATTCGTCTTGATCTGCGTGTCTGTCACTATGGACGCGTCGTTATCAACAGAGCCAGGCCCAACCAATGAAGAATCAGTTTATTGTCAGATTTCCTAGAAATGATTATGAATATCATCGGTCCGAAACAACAATAAAAACCACTTCTCAGAAGTCTCTAATAACCAGAAGTTTTGTGCTTGCTCGCGATCTAGAGCTACAGAAGAACTTTCTATAAGCTCTTGGAACTGTAATATCTTATTCTAACGGAATAATCATTCAAACAAGTCTCAATAGCGATGTTTCTGCATCAGTGTTGTGGTACCATCGCTACTTCAATCTACCTCATACATTTTGCACTTGGAATGTTTATCTTAACATATGTGCTCATCATTCCTAACCCAAGCCTTCCAGCTTTCCAAATAGTCCTTTCTAGTACCAGATATGGTTGCATCTGGGCAGGAATACCGGTAGGTTAAACATTTGAAATATTATTAAGTGTAGAAACAAAGCTGAAAACACTGTGTACAGTACTGGGGAAAAAAAAAGATTTCATCGAGGTGAAGTGAAATATCCACAGGTATATTTCCCTTTTTAGAGAAGTGAAATATCACTTCACCAAAAGTGAAATATCACTTCACCAAAAGGGAAATTTCACTTCTTGTGAAGTGGAATATATCACTTCACAAAAAAGGAAATTTCACTTCACGTGAAGACAGTGATACATGAAGAATTTTGAAAATGACTATTTTGTTAAAGCGGAGAATTAGCGGTGAATCCAGAGCAACTTGCGTTCCCAATAATTCAACTTCTAGCGCATCGAAAACCTCGCAAAACATATCATTTTAAAGCTCGATATATGCATGGCTTTTATTTCTAAAGGCGGCTCTGATGCGAAGTTATGAAGAACTTTGAAAATGACTATTTTGTTAAAGCGGCTTCTCGTGTTGTGCATTGTAAGTTGTTAATATGCGAAGAGTTAGCTGTGAATTTAGAGCAGCTTGCCGTTTCCGATAATTCAACTTCTAGCGCATCGAAAACCTCGCAAAACATTTCATTTTAAAGCTCGAGATGCATGGATTTTATTTCTAAAGGCGGATATGTCCATCCGTTTGGGAGGAAGTGAGCGGACGACCTCGATCGTCTGAAAATCAGGCTACATGCAATGTTGCTTTCTCAGCAGCTCGCTCAGTTGTATGTTTTTAGTGTGCGCTTGTAAAGATTTTCCACACCACAAAAGTCAGAATATCCCTTTCAGTTAAAATGGAATATCACTTCACCTGTCGTGAAGTGAAATTTCACGACACGCGACTTCACTAAGACTATCATTCTACTCAGGCGCCGAACATGGCGGCCACGAATTTTCAAACGCTCATTCGAGTTATTTTATTTTCACTTTTATGCGCGTTTTTAATGCGTAAACAAGCTGATAACTTTCCTGGATATCAACACAACGGCTACAGGGATGTCTTGGAGCATTTTAATGGATTTTTGGAGCACTGTGCTGTATTTTCATCTCGACTTCGAGCAACCAAGCTCAAGCTTGTTACTTCGGCCGGCTTTAACAAGACGACAAGGGCGCTCAGTAAGCCCTCTAAGCAAGGTTTGACGTCCCTTGCTATACCTGGACACGACCCGCCGCTTGATTTGACTGTGTTTGTCGATATTTCTATAAATCCCGGACCTGTCCATACTCAACCATTGGATTTTAACCTCACTGCCAGCTATGCTGGGCTATCAAATTTGCATACTGCTTGTTCTCACTCTACCTCAAGGATTTCGTATAGTCGAAGATTTCTAATGGGTCTGCGTGCGTCATGTCACTTTAAACCATCTATGACTACCATGAGGACATTGAAGAACTCTGGGATCTTGAAATTCAGGGGTAAAAGAGCTGGACGGAGAAGAATTAGAACTATAATATCTGAAAGATCTACTTCAGCGTGTCGTGCTTCGCTGCACTCGTGTGTAAATAGAAGTAACCTTATCTCCATCTCGTTAAAATTCCGATTGGATTGTGTTCCACAGCCTTCAAACTTCGCGCTTATCAACTCAAGATCTATCAGGAAGAAAACTCTCATGATTAACGACTATGTGACTGAACACAATATTGATATTTTAGCGATTACTGAAACCTGGCTTCACAACGATGACTTCGATGTTTATTTCTGCCGTGATATTTGTCCTATGGGATATACTTTCTACCAGGTTCCTAGGACAACCTCGGAGGGCGGAGGAGTTGGTCTCCTGGTCAGAAAGCTATATTCAAAGCCACTAAAGTGCAATCTGGAGAGTACAGGAGTTTTGAAATTTTACAAGTTCTTTTGAAATCAGTTGGAAATCATAATTTGAGACTTGTCAATATTTATCGTCCTCCTCCATCAGCTACAAATGGTCTCAGTGTGGCCTTGTTCCTGGATGAATTTAGAACTTATCTGGAGCATTTAATTCTAGTACCCGAGCCTTTGTTACTTGTTGGAGATTTTAACTTTCATGTCGACCAACCAAGTGATTGTGATGCAAGGCGTTTTTTGAGTGTTCTTGATTCATTTGATCTCGCACAACATGTTGTTGGGCCTACTCATCGCGATGGCCACACTCTTGATTTAGCTATTACTAGGACTAGCGAGAGTGCACTTGTTACCAATTGCTGTGTACGACAGCGAATATCTGATCACCTCGCCGTTCATTGTAATTTAGCCTTAGCCAAGCCTCCACTAGAAAGGAAAACTATCTCCTTTCGCAAGACTCGGTCGATTGATTTTGATAAGCTCCGTAACGACATCAAGAACTCTAGTTTGACACTGGATTCCTCTTCGAACCTCGACACACTAGTTGATCAATTTAACACCACTTTGACGAGACTTGTGGATGTTCATGCTCCTGTAAGGACCAAGATTGTCACTATACGCCCATACTCGCCATGGTACACTGACGAGATCGCCACAGAAAAACGCAAGAGAAGATCACTTGAGCGTCGCTGGCGGTCAACACGTCTACCTGGGGACTATGAGGGCTATGTGTTTCAGTGTGACGTTGTTAATAGCCTGCTCAGGTCAGCAAAGGTTTCGTACTATGGTGACATTATTGAGAACTCTAAGCACGATCAGAGGGTCCTGTTTCAGACAGTTGAGAAGTTACTACACACTAAATCTGAACCTCTTTATCCTGAATCAAGTTCAGACAGTGAACTGGCTAACAAATTTGCGGATTTTTTCACTGAGAAGATTACTAATTTACGGAATTCACTAGACAGTTCTTCAAACACCCTGGCACATCTTGATGATCCTGCTCATGTAAGTTGTGTGCTGTCACGCTTCAAGAATGTTACTGAGGATCAAGTGTCTAGTCTGATTACTGGTTCTGCTGTGAAGTCTTGTCCTCTAGATCCTGCTCCGGCTGTTGTTTTGAAAGAGTGCTGGTCAGTGCTTTTGTCTGTGATGACCAAGATTGTCAACCTCTCTTTGGACACTGTTGTGATACCTGACTGCTTTAAGATAGCTATGCTAAATCCATTGTTGAAGAAAATAGGTCTAGATTTTGAGGTTTTTGCTAATTTTCGACCAATCTCTAATTTAACGAAAGAGCTGTTGCTCTGCAACTGATAGATTATATCATAATGAACAACCTTGATGAAGTTTTCCAGTCTGCTTACAAGCAGCTGCATAGTACTGAGACTGCTCTTCTCAGAGTTCACAATGACATTTTGATAGCATTAGATAATCATCAGTCTGTCATCCTACTTCTTCTAGATTTGTCGGCAGCGTTTGACACTGTCGACCACATTATTTTACTTAATAGGCTGGCTACTAGGTTTGGTATCACTGGGTCTGGTTCACCTCCTATCTTAGAAATCGATACCAGTTTGTTAGTATCCGGGGAGAGAGGTCTTCACATCGCTCATTGGCATGTGGTGTGCCTCAAGGGTCCGTGTTAGGCCCCATACTCTATCTGCTCTACACTTCGCCACTTGGGGATATCGTGAGAAGGTACAACATGGGTTTTCACTTTTATGCTGATGATACTCAGTTGTACTTGTCTTTCGATTCCCAAGGTGGCGAAGTGGAGGCATCAGTAATTTCCCAAATTGAAGCCTGTGCTAATGAAATAGACAAATGGATGTGTAGTAATAAGCTTAAGCTTAACAGCGACAAATCGGAGTTGCTAGTTATTAGTTCTCGTTATCGGCCTCGTCCACTTCTGAACTCGCTTACAATTAGTAGTTCCGTAGTACAGTCATCGGCGTCTGCTCGTAATCTGGGTGTAGTTTTTGACAATGGTTTAACTTTTGAGAAGCACATTAGTGCTATATGTAAATCAGCTTTTTACCATCTTAGGAGAATATCTAAAATTAGAAGTTATCTATCTGAAGAGTCTACAATAGCACTCATACATGCTTTCATAACGTGTAGGTTAGACAACGGGAACGCCCTTTTGTACGGACTGCCTAAATATCAGATCCAGAGGTTGCAGTCCGTACAGAACTGCGCTGCTCGTCTTGTTAAGCGCCTATCTAAATTTGACCATGTTTCGCCTTTACTTTATGAGCTCCACTGGCTACCTGTGGAGCACCGTATTGTTTTTAAGATTTTGTTATTAGTTTTTAAGTCTCTAAATAACCTAGCTCCTATTTATATCAGTGATTTATTAAAGAAATACATCCCTAACCGTAATCTCAGGTCTTCTCATAGCTCTTTACTTGCAGTTTCCAGGTCCAATCAAAGGACCTATGGTGACAGAGCTTTCGCGGTAGCTGCCCCGCGCCTGTGGAATGCTCTGCCCATCGATATGAGAAGGCCTGACATGTCAATTACAATTTTTAAGAAAAGTCTGAAGACTTACCTTTTTGGGAAAGCTTTTTTGTAAATATTCTTTTTATTTTTTAATGTAGTAATGTAAAGCGCCATAGTGCAGTTAGTGGATATGGCGCTATATAAATTTATTATTATTATTATTATTATTATCACTTCACAAAGCTACGGGAAGATTTCAACGAGGTTCACTTTTCGGGGATATATATATTATGGTGGCCGAGAACTGCCATAGAAAAAAATAGGAGAAAACACATTTTTAATTTTATTTATTCGTTAATTTGCATATTTATTTATTTTATTATTAAAAACAAATTTGTTTAATGTTTTCGTTTTTTTATCATTAAAAATATTCTTTATATATATCAATTTGTTTTTGCTTTATTTTTAATTAATTTCTCGGACCGAAAAATAAAAAAGATTTTGTTTTGTTTTGAAAATTAAGCAATATAACACGCTTTCCATGTCTTTGTTCTCTTATATAAACACTTGGGATATGTTGGGAGAACAAAGAAAAACTTGAAAATCACTCGCCTAGCGGCTCGTGATTTTCAAGTTTTTCTGCGTTCTCCCAACATATCCCAAGTGTTTATATAAGAGAACAAAGACATGAAAAGCGTGTTATATTGCTTTTATAAAATGACGAACAGGAAAAACACGAGAGAAAATCGTATGCAAGCACGATCAGAAGATCAATTCTCCTAACCGTAACAGTCGTCAGAAATCGACCGACGGTGAGTTTGCACAGCGCGGGAAATCCCCCGATACAGAACTGAGACAGGTGGTGCTGGCGCTACGACCGCAAAGCCTATTTTTTTTCTCCAAAAAGTCAAGTTTTCAAGATGGCGGCGAATCAACTGTGGAAAGTGTCATTTTGGCGGTAAGTCAAACGCTGGTCATGAGTTTTTCTTCTACGTTTCGTCACATATTTTAAAATGACTAGAAATTAGAAGTATCGGTTAATCGATTTATCTTGATCATTGAGTCATTTTTGTGGTGTTTATAGTACTTTTAGCCCTATATTTTACGGTGGAAATTATTACTTCTCAATGTGAATGAGATTCTTAAAAGCACGCATTAGAGACTTGGAAACTTTGACAAAACCCATCGACGAATCTTCCTCTAAAGTTGGGAAATCATTCCCCAAATGTGTATGATTAAAACTGTGTAAAAGCGCCTCTAACCGCCACCTATCTTCGATTTGAATTTTTGACTTGAATTTGGGAAAATTTTGGCGATTAGGCTAAACTGCATAATACAACGCCGCTGCATGCCACTTAAAAAGATACTTGAAAACTTCGCTAAATTCTACATTATAATTAAGGTGTATTTAGAGTCGTTCTATGAATGATTTTGGGTTGAAAAAATATTTTAATTTTTAATTTTTGGGGTTCCGTTTAGAAGGTTTGTATAAAAATTTGATAAAAGGAATTATACTGAGCAAAGTGGCATTGTACTGTTATTCAACTGTCACCCGGCTATATGTCAGCTATTACCTCAATTTTTATTCATTTAATTAATTATTTTAACAGATGACAGAATAATTACCAGCTCAGCAAGAGAGGTCACGGTGGTGCTACAGGGGATACCCCTGGAAAGCCAGCTCAAAAATCTTGAGGTCGGCTAGCGAGACAAATGAGAGCAAAGCAAGAGCTATTCACAACATTTTTAACCAAAATAATTTATTTTCAAAATACCTTTCTTATGCACTTATCAGCAGCTTCCTCCAGGGATAGACTCCCAGGCCGACCAGGGTGATAAGTTGGGGAATAAAAGGGGATTGAATGTAAGTTTTGCCCCTGGGTAGGGGAAAATGCTTCACTTTGTTTGAAGTTCCAAGATAAGCGAGGGGGGATTTGTAAGATTATAATCTCACATAAGGGGGATTTTCTGTTTAAGGAAAACGTGACCCAGGGGACTTTGACTAATAACATTTCCCCACCCCTGGGAAAAATCGTGAAGTTTGTTCCACCCTTTTTGCAATCCTCTTGATCGTCCCAGGGTCTACCCCTGGGGGAAGCTGCTGATAAGTGCACTAGTTGATTCTGTGCACCTACATTACACATGCATGTGGAAATATTTAAATTATCTAATTTAACATAAATGGCAACAATAAACAATGTATGTACCGTAATTATATCATAGGACAAATCAACCTGAATTATAGAAAAGCTAATTAATGCTTAAATGCTGGGGCATAGGGAGGCCCCTAAAATTGGGGGAAACTGGAGGTAGGGGGAGATGAATTCTGAGACATTTTCATTGATGACTTCTCTCTTCTCTTCATAACTTATATTAATGATCCCCCCCCCCCCCCCCCCCCTTGTGATCTATTCTCAGAAGTAAGGATGTATGCTGATGATACCAGCCTTACAGTAGCTCAGTAATGCAGACCCAAATGTTCTAGAGCAACAAATGAACCATGACTTGAATAAGGTGCACATATGGCTAAAGGCAAATAAACTAAGTTTATGATAGTTGCAAATCGGCATAAAATAAGACACCTTAAACATAATTTCATAATCAAGGTTGATCACAAATCCTTAACTCTTTCAGCCCCGAGTCTTTGGAAGTGAATTTTAGCTATTTCTAGACCAAACAGAACCCTCCCCCCTAAGTAAACTGTAGTCACTGTTACCATGGAATTTTCAACTGACCTATAATACTGGGGGCTCAAAGTTTTTAGACGGCCATTTTGAAAGCAGTTGTGGATTACTTGACGGAGCTGGCGGGAAGTTTGTGTGGAGGGATACAGAGAATTTCAGGCTTTTTAAAGCCTTTTTCACCATTTATAGAGTGCTGGAGGACATCATTAAGTCTGATGAGAGCTTCAATCAGCACTTTCTCAAAGAACCGAGTCTGTGCCAGTTTATTGTGACAGAGAAAGAGCCTCATTTCCCACTCATGAATGGGCCAGGACATCTTCTGTTTTTAAAAATTAAGCCTGAATTTCAGCCGTCTCCTCTGGTTCGTTAAGAATACGGCTGAAATTCAGGCTAGTCTTCTGTCACTTTAGCGTGGGCTTTATAAATGGGGGTCTGGAGCCACCTATCATAGCTTTTTTGGAATATTGACAATATGTACTTGCCATTGATTCCAATATGAAGGTATTTAAAGGTCGAAATGGCTTTAGACTTCTTCTATATTTTGAAGAATGAAGATGGGGGAGTGCTATGCCGCCGGTGGATTGGATTTCCCGGCATGCTTTGTGGTCAGAGTGGTTGAATTTAGCTTGCTCTGAAGTGCTTATGGAATGGTGGCTTGGTGCTGGGCAAGTTTCAGTGTTCAGGGACAGAAAGTGAGGTTAGTGGAAACTTGAAAGCCTATATTTGATGTGAAACATGCATTTTTGTAAGAAAATTTAGAACCTGAGAAGAACTATTTTTTTCTGTCAGTGTGATTTTAGTCTTTTTTTCTGAAATGAAATAATGTAAACTGTAGTTAACTTCTGCAAAGAAAGGAGAATTTAGATGAAATGATTCAATTTTAATAGGCCTAAATGCAGTTCAGTAGGATCATTTGTCTATACATTATGTTGTGTGTCAATCAGAGCCTTGCTCCTTCAACTTAGCCAGACTGAAATCCTCAAAGCAAGTAACCAGTAAAACACAACAAATGTCGTGTTTGGGGCTGAAAGAGTTAAAGAGAGAACAAACTTACAAATATCTTGGAGTTGAGATTGACGAGTCCCTAACATGGAAACAACAGGTGGATAAAATTTATAAGAAAATTTTAGGAGGGATTGGAGCTTTAAAATGAGTTAGAAGCCTTATACCATTTGAAACTTTAAATACTATGTACAATTCCCTCGTACTACCATATCTAGATTACTGTAGTGCAGTATGGCCAGAACCTTGTGTGGTAAAGGGCTATTGGATCTGTGACCTTCAAAAGCTCCAAAATAGAGCTGCCAGAGTGATTACATTTTCTAATTATGATGAACCATCATCTGGGCTACTGGATGAGCTTAAATGGGACAATGTTGAGAACAGAAGATGCAAACAACTTGCAACTTTAATGTTTAAAACATTAAACAGGACTTCACCAGACTATTTGCATAAACTATTTGCAAATTCAAACACTGTACACTCTCATTCTAAATGCGCGACATCGTCCCCTACCCCCTATAACTTCAGTTTCTATCTATGGCGAGGTTATTGAACCCCGCTCTGCCACCGCTAAGAATATTGGTGCACACTTCGACTCAGCCATGTCCATGGAGTGCCAGGTCAATGAAATCTGTAAATCGGCATTTTTTCATCTACGAAACATATGGCGAATACGAAAATATGTATCAGTGCACTCGGCTGAGATACTAGTGCATGCCTTTATTACATCACGGCTTGATTTCTGCAATTCATTACTTTGTGGACTGCCAACACAATTGATCCAGAAACTTCAGAGTGTCCAAAATTCAGCAGCCAGATTAATATGTATCACATACGAGTACGACAATATTACACCCGTTTTAAAGGAGCTACATTGGTTGCCAATAGAATATAGGATCAGTTTTAAGATATTATTACTTACATATAAGTGCCTGAATGACACAGCTCCTATTTATCTGAAAGATCTAGTCCGTCTTTATGTACCGAAACGGCAACTAAGATCTGCCTCTAAGAACCTCTTAGAATTTGCACCATATAACCTGAAAGGGTATGGCTATAGAGCCTTCTCTGTGTCCGCGCCTAGGCTCTGGAACTCACTATCGGACTTTATAAGAGATCGCCAAACAGTTGAAAGCTTTAAAATACATGTTAAGACTTATCTTTTTAGACAGGCATATTTTTAAATAAAAAAATAAAAAAAAAAAATGAATATTTCTTAAGATTTGTATTTTTATATTATATGTAAAGCGCTAATGGACTGTAGGGAATTGGTGCTATATAAATATGTATTATTATTATTATTATTGTTATTATTATTATTATAGTTTAAGAAATTCAGCACATAATATTTTCATAAAACATCCACAGACTTAAGCTGGTAAACGCAGCTTTCAGTATCAGGGGGCCGTTCTCTGGAATAGCTTACCAGCTGTAGCCAAAAACCAGCCAGACCTATACAATTTTAAGAGGTACTTAGGTCAACTGTAAATAAATTTAATTATTATATTAATTAGCGATTAGAACATTTTAATATCTTAGTTTGAGCTTTTATATTTTAAATCATTATCGTAATTTTTACCTTTATACACAGCTCCCTTGGAGATCATGTAACATGAAGAGACTGTGTTTAAATAAAAACTATGTATGTACATGTATGTATGTCTCTCTCTCTTCTGAAACTGGACAGAGGGGGGGGGGGGGCAACTGCCCCTCTCCCTCCCAACACCACTGCTTAAATGTATTATTGAACAGGACTATAGCTAATGTGAATCTTGTTCTTAGCCAGCATAGCAGCACAAGGAGCTCCACTGTCCCCCTCTCCCTCTCTTGCACTGCTACACAGGCTATATATATTGTTCTGTAATAATTATTTGTCTCGGTAGAATTATATGCTGGTTTAGTATCCCATCTATATAATTATGCACAAGCAGCTGGAATGTTACTCTCTTCTGTTCCTGTATCAAAAGAAACAAAAGCCAAATGTTATAACGGGTAGGAAACTTGTTGCATTGACTATCATGTTTAAACCAATTTTGGACTTGGTTGCTTAGAAATTAGACATGATAGCAAAAATCTTGACAAAAAGCAGAAAACAATATACCAGTATATATATATATAATTGCAAAAACAAGACGAAATAGAATTAGGCTGTGTAGTATGATCTGTTTGTTTTACACAACCTACAATGTAGTACAACATATAAGCTTAGCTTGGCTCATCAGAAACCATTGTACTTGTAGTACATTTTGTACCAGTCCACTGCTTATGTACCGATGAAATCGAAACTTGTGTGATTATCCTTAAAATATCAAATCAGTTAGCAGGGGAAGTCTGAGCATTAACTGGGTCTCATCTCCTAGTCAAAGATGAAGTGTTGGCCTATCTTTCGAAATATAAAATATAGTAAATTTATAAACAATATAAACAAAGGCTGACAAAATGAATGCTCCTATTAATTTAGTACCATTTCAAGCAGTACTACATGTACGGTTTCACATGTACACCGAACTAATTGCAAGCTTCGACTCAATATTTTGAGCCTTGATTTATGCAAGTAAAAGGGCAAAGAAAAAAAAAACTCACCTGTTAAACTTAAAAGCTGGCAAAAGTATTGAACTCTCATTCATAACGACGTTTCGTGCAATCTCGTACCCAGATCCCATTTGTTTCTTACTGCGCATGCTCGACGAAATAATAGGGCTCTGGAAGAATCCGATTTTTGTGTATTCTGATTGGCTGTTCTGAACAATGCAATTTTACCGGAAGTCAAACATAAAGTAATTTATTTGGACAAATGCATTGAAATGGGGGGTATCTAAACGCTAAAAACCGTTGGATTTTACCTAAATGGTTGTCGATCTCTTCAGGGATTCTTAGATATTTGCTTGCATCCTATCGGGAGTTCAAATCACTTCAGCGGCAAACTCAAATCATACGGTACATGAATTCGAAAATCGAACCCAACGCCCGAGGGATTTACCGTAACAGATAGGTAATACTACGCATTCCCATTTTAACAACATTGTTCGTAAGTGCTCTATAGGCAGAAGTGGCATTTTCCGATCACTTAAACTTGTGAATTGGCACTGATCGCTTAAATATAAGCGTTTGTACTGATGAGAATGCAACGAACTCCAGCCTTCAAGGAGCTAAAATACGAGAGAATGGCAAGTAAAAATGCCTTGACTTGCTTCTACGGTGTATTCAGTTGCTGTTTGTGTGGTCATCGGGCTCAGGTAAGGCGATTTCAGCGATCAGTTTTCGATCCCCATGAATCCTCTTCAAGTGTACTGGAATCTGTAATGTCTGATGAATCCACCGATACCGAAACACGAGCCTGATGCATGAAAATAAAGCCTTAAAATCCAAACTGAAAACGGCAGAAGATGAAAGAGACTCTCTAAGTGTTGCCCTGACACTAGCAAGCAAAACATCACTATCAAAATACCGGGCGAACTTCCAAATCTAAACCAAAACATAGGCCTGAGGCGCTGAGCGAGAATCGAACCCGAAGAAACGACTTCTCAGGTGACGTAATGATAAGCATGCGCAGAGTTGCCGGAAGTCCGTGATTCTTCCAGAGCCCAATCTCGTTCCCAGAGCCCGCGCATTTTTGGAGCTGGAGACTGTCGATTTTTTCCCTTTGAATTGCTCTGTGGCGCTTTTCACACAATTTTTGATAAACTGTAGGAGGTAATTCATCCCAGTGAGGGAACAACTTGCTTTTTAATACCCGAACAAAACGCTCTTCGCCGATCGAACCGATTCAAACATCTCTCTCAGAGATGTTCGCTCGACGGCAGCTTGTGCGAAATGAGCCGATTTTGTGAAATGGACCAACGTGTTTGCGATCGTAGCGCCAACACCACCTGGAACTGAGAGAAACGAAGGAATGCTCTGTGTCCTCTGGCTCTGTGTCAGTGTGTGGCTCTATTTTAAAAACCTCTGCTTCAACAGTCCCCGAAAAGACTAACTCGGATTTCCCGGAAATTTAAGGCGAAAGGCATTCAAGGAGTGGAGGACTTGAACTGGGTGTTTTTGTCGCTGAATGTACATGAGGAAACATGATTCCCCTGTTGAACTTTGAAGCAGGTTTTAATTAGTTGAATGAACTTCTATTTTCACCAAACTCAATGGAAAGATCTAGCTGTTGGAACTTTCCTTCCAATGAGATGAGGCTAAGAGTGCAAGGTAAGAGGGAAAAACTCATTTTGTTCTGTGAAAAAATCAACAAAATATCAACTTCACAACTGTCGCACGTGAGTTTGCAAAATTCATGTAGTTGTTCATAAAATGGCAAGAAGAAAGCTAAAAACCTTATCTGAATTATCTAAGACCAAACAGGGTGAATGATAACAATTGGCCTTATATGAAGGCTTAATTATTATTTCGTGACTTCGTCGCCGACAAATACGTATATGTCCTTTTAGTTTTAGTTTGGGATAAAAAAAGACAGTGTTGCCTTGCTTTTCCCTCTCGTCTACTCGAGTCTCTAGCTCCATTCTTTGCTCTGTTCATCTATAATGAGGTTGTTTAAAAACTAGACTTGTTAGCCGTTTGTGTGTTTTAGTTTTACCGTACGAAATAAGTTAGACGAAAAGTGGTTTCGACTTTTGTTTGTTGGACCACAAATAAAAATATCTTGGCCGGGATGGTTAGCAAATTTGATAACTTCGTCGGTTGGCTGTATTTTTGTTAAATATATATGTCGGTTTTGCTGATTACAATCATATTATTGAAAGTCAACGTTTGGTGAAAACATTCTTCCTTGTCGTTTGCCATTCTGATCAGTTCATTCACAATCGCGTGCCAGCGAATTTCCATGTCTATGGACTCTCATATAAACACGGCTTTCAGCCAATCAGCGCGCGAGTTTCCTCTGGGTTATTTAAAAAAAAATAAAAACATAAAAGGCCCGTGGCCGAGAGCTGCCACTGCCAGTGGTATCCCATAATGCCTCACGGCCAAAGCAAACATGGCGGACGACAGTACATGGAAAGAAAATTGTGGTTTAAAAGATGATTTGCAAATGTATGTGACACAAGGGATGTCACGCGAAGAAATTCTAGATTTTGTAAAGAGGGACTATGGCGAATACGCTTGGAGTATTCGTACTTTAGATAGGCGGCTGCGTCATTTTGATATTTTCTGCAACGATCGAGCTGGAGCTGTTACAGTCGAAGAGGTCAAGGAGGCAGTCAGGAAAGAACTTGCTGGCCCTGGAAAACTCCGAGGATATAGAGCCATGCACAAAAAAATTAGACAAGTGTATAACTTAAAAGTTACAAGGGATGCCGTGTATAACGTTATGTATGATCTGGACCCAAAGGGGCTTGAAGCTCGTGGTGGTGTTGGTGCCAAAAAGCAAAAAGTGAAAGGTCACTTCACTTAAAAAGGTTCAAACTATGTTCATTCCTGGGATGGCCATGATAAGTTAATGGGGTACAAAAACAGTACATATACTTTGGCTATATATGGGTGCATAGATACAGCGAGTAGAAAAATTCTCTGGTTGAGAATCTGGACAACGAATTCCGATCCAAAGGTCATAGGCCGGTGGTATCTTGAACACTTAATGGGAACAAGAACCATTGCTAATACGATAAGGCTCGACAAAGGGACAGAAACTGGCATTATGGCAACCATCCATGCATTTCTACGAAGAAATCATGATGATGTTGATGATCCTGCAGACACTGTAATCTATGGTCCCTCAACCTCAAACCAGGTAAGCTCAAGTAATGTGTATAGTTGTCAACAACTAAATTGGAAATTTTTACTTGTCAATAGCTACATGTAACTCCAAATATCAGGATTTATATTTGTCAACAACTAAATCTAGCCTACAGGCACCAAATAATCTTGTTTTTATTATTTAATAGTAACAAAACAGCAAACGACAGGATAGCTTTGAAGCAATTCATATTCATTATGCATTTCTATATATATACTGTAATTTCTTATAATTTACAACAGATAGAGAGGTGGAGGAAAGAGCTCCATGAGAGATTGGAGGGGTATACTTTAAAGATCAACTTGCATTCCTGAAAGATCATGGGCACTATAGCGATGTTTCGTGTGTCTTGTCTATTGTCATTAATGTGCCAACCAGAGATCCATTGGTTCCTAACACAAAGCGGGCTTTACAAATCATGGTTGGCACATTAGCATGACAATTGCAAATATGTTTATCAACACGAAACATCGCTATAACCCAGATGATGATAGAGACAGGTTTGCTATAATTGAAGGGCTGTGTGCAATAAGGGCGTAAGTGACTCCTGATCACATTCTAAATTCTCCCTTAGAAAACAAAGAATATAAAGGAGAATTTAGAATGTGATCAGGAGTCACTTATGCCCTTATTGCACACAGCCCTTCAATTGTGAATATGGTGTAAACTGTTATTGTGCAAATAATTAAAGTAATACTATACTCTAAACGTTCTTGAAAAATAAACTGCAATTGAAAAGAGGAGCTTACCAGACAGGGGGAATGACAGTACACTTTTCAATGTTTTTGACAATGAAATTATATAATCTGGTGGAAAAAGGGTACATAAAGTTGAAAGTTGCAAACTAAGGTAAATCTTGGAGTCCATTACTGAACATCATGCTCACATTTCGTTGGTTTTCTCTAACTATTTTGGCATCTTAAATCTGAAAGATAGAAACAAGGCTAAGGGAAAGGGCTTAATAGAGCATTTACGGTATCATGTCTTTCATTTTAGGACTCTCCTTGCATATCATGATTCCTGTAATGCAGAGGGAACTACTGAGTAGATATATTCAAAATACACATAGGATACGAGCACAAAAAAATACCAGACTACCAGATGGAATTCCTGATCACATGTATTCTTTTCCAGAAGAGTATGGCCATGAGGAATGTGCTACGTACAGCCAACAATAATTAATTGTAATTTCATTACACAGGGTTCCCACTTATCTCATATTATAAAATTCCCTGATTTTTCCCTGAATTTTCAATGACCAAAATACGATTGTCACCGAGTGTCTGGTACAAGATAAAGAGGATAATGTCAAGTTTTCCCAACAATTCCCAACAACAACTATATTTCTTTATAAATTATTGGCATGTTGACTTCAGTTTATTTTCTAGACATTCAATATATTTTCGTTTTCACAGGGTACACAATATCAAAAATATTAGTCTGGTGCAATAATGTCAAGGTGTCCAAATGTGTACAAATTTACAATTTAAAACATAAAAAAAAAAAAAAAAAAAACAGCGATATTAAGGAATACTTATATGGAAATTCCTTGACTTTTCCCTGACTTCAGATGAAAATCTGAATTTCCCTGACCAAAATCAAATTCCTTGACAATTCACTAGCTCTTGAAAAAATATTTTTTCCCTGACCTGTGGGAGGCCTGTTACAGTGCAACTACATCAAATCATACAATCACAAAGTGAGTTTGAAACAAAAGATTCTGAGTTTGTCTGGTTATTAGCCAATCAGATGTGTTTATTTCTTGCACTGTGATTTATTATTCTCTGGCTTTATATACAAGCTTGTAAGTTTATGGTATGTTTTATATGAATATTGCAATTTGCAACAGAGTGTATAATAACATCAAAAATAAATCAGTTTTCTGATGTTAATGTTGCTCCTGCCATTTAAACTGTGATTTTCACACACATGTCTGTCATCATTTTCCTTTTGCAGGCTCACCTATAACTGAAGCTCAACTTCAGGAAGTAGCAATACAATCAGGTGTTCTTGAAGTAGATGAGGATTTCCTTCATGAAGACATCAGAAAAGCATGCCAAAGCATTGTTCCACATCCAGAAATAATTGAGCCAAGGGACTGCAGCATATGTTTTATCAATTTAAAGAAAGCGTTTAAATCTAGATAATCAAATAAAGACAAGGTGTTTGGGGCTGTTAATGATGTGACATATTTATGGGTCCAATAGCCCTAAGAAGTATTTACGTCACACACGACTTAATGTTGATGCGCAGTGCACTATGGGATTTATACATAGTAATACAGCGCGCACAGACACCATCTTTTTCCCGAAAGGTATCCCACAATGCTTCACATTTAGGGGATGTGATGTAAATGCTTCTAAGGGATATTACTATTAAGAAAATCACTGAAATAGAGCACAAAATAGCACCCTTCATTTACTGTCCATCTGAATAATTTAGAATTTCTGCTATGAGGAAAAAATGAAGACAAATCCAAAATATATTGTTCTTCATTATGAACCCCAAAGTTATTTTTATTATTATTGTTTTTAATTCGAAATATGTCGCACCTAACAGCCACATAAACAATTAACATGTAACAGTAACATAAAAAAAACCAAACAGCACCAAATGTCAGTCAGGCTATGGTTGCTTTCAAACAGTAACAAACTCTTCTTTTAGAACCATCCCTTCACCATGCAGTAATCATACTGTCCTTGTCTATCATTGAAGGGTTGCAATCAAACTACTTTGTATTACTCATTGGCTATCTTGGAAGGGGTCCAGTCCAACTAGTTTTGCAAACATCATTGCATTTATGTTGCTTGATAAAGTTCTTGATAGCTACAACTGACAGATTACCAGCACAATAGAGGATTGCATGCTCTTCATCATCAAACAGTTGTTGTTTGATTTCACATAGGAAAAGTGAGACAGGCATTGTGCCTTTTGGCCAAGAACATTAGATTCGCTAACACATGCCTTGCCATTGTTGTTTATGTATTTAGTAAAATTTCCTTCTATATACTCTTCAATTGTTACGCTGTCTCCACTCTCTGTTTCACCATAGAAGATCTTTCCGTATTTTAAAACATCTCCGAACAACTCCTCATCTTCCCATTTTATTTGCTGTTGAAGCTGGAAGGCAAAATTTCGAGCCAATAAATGCATTTGTACTGTTTTGCGTGTATGTTCTTTCAATGTCCTGCCAAGTTCCATGATGCCTTGTTCAGCTGCTGGCAGGTACCGTTTTACCACCCAGGTGGAGCTGCGGAACGCTGGGTGTTTAGTTTTGGCTTTATATGCCATTCGAAAACCTCCTTTACCACATGGCTCATTATTCTCAACAAACTCTACAGTTACTGCCACCTTGCTCCATGCAAGTACTTGTAGGTCGAAAGTGTAGACTTGAATAACACTGCTGTTGGTTTCGGTATTAAGCTTGCCCAGCTTAATCATTTGGGACAAAGATAAACTTAGAGGAAACTTGCTGAGGCTAACAGACTTCCCAACTTTTTGATCTAGCTGGGAGAGGCCAGCACGTGCACGCTTTGGGGCTGTCGTTGGTAGGAGGATAACGACTCCTCACCATCGCCATCACTGTTTTCAATTGACTCATAGATTGCCTTCCCAACAAATCGTACATGAATTACCTTCAGATCTGGGACTAGATCTATTGTATTGCATGAGGGTCCTCGCTCACCTGCAAGCACGTCACACATCAAATTTTGGCCAATTCTAGGGCGAAGTATTTCTCACACGCTGTTTTGATGCATTCTAAAGTCAGCTCTTCAGTAGAGTCGAAGGGCACGAATTCTCTCGGGCCGATTCTACAATACTTCTGTGCCCTCCCACTCACGTCCGCCGATAATCGTTGAACAGTTAACTGTTCTCCTGCAATTTTCCTGGATTTCCCCTTTGTCTCGCACTTCTTTTGTCGCTTTGCCTTCACCATGTCGTTCAACTTCTTCCACGCGTCCGCCATGTTTGCTTTGGCCGTGGGGCATTATGGGATATCACTGGCAGTGGCAGCTCTCGGCCACGGGCCTTTTATGTTTGAATTTTTTTTTTCAAAACAAAACAAAATCTTTTTTATTTTTCGGTCCGAAAAATAAATTAAAAATAAAGCAAAAACAAATTAATAAATATGAAGAATATTTTTTAATGATAAAAAACCAAAAACATTAAACAAATTTGTTTTTAATAAAAAAATTATATAAAATGCAAGTAGAAGAAAAAATTAAAATAAAAATGTGTTTTCTCGCATTTTTTTCTATGGCAGTTCTCGGCCACCATAATATATATATCACTTTTGCAAGTGAAATTTCACTTCACCTCGTTGAAATCTTTGTACCAGTTTTGAGTTCTTAGTTCACTCTTAGGTGGACTTCATTTCATGTTTTGGCTTGGCAATAAAATGCACTACTATAAAATAAACTTCATATTTAACGTGACACAACTTAAAAGAACTTACTAAATAAACTAAAATTGCATGTCTACAAGGGCGTATCTAGCCTATAGGCCCGTAGGGCCGGGCCTACACATTTTACAGCCTACTTGCCTTATTACAAGTGAATGTTGGGCTTGAGGAGCTGTCGAAATACACAAAACATGACCTGAAAGTGCAGCAGAAGGCATTTGCTAAAGTCTAAATCTAAAAATTTCCCGGGGAAGCATGCTCCCGGATCGCTCAAGAAGCGACCCTTACGGAGCGGTTGTTTGGGCCTACAAATTTTACAAACCTGGCTACGCCACTGGTCTAAAAATTATGTCTTCCAGCTCCCTTAATAGCCAAAGCAAGGCCAGTGTCTAATAACTGTGACAAAGGTTGCAATTATATCAACCGTGGCGTGGCGCCTTTTACGAAGATAGTACAGAAGGTCCTTGTTTCTAATAACTTTCTTCGATATTTGTGAACTCAACATCAAAAGCATGCAACCAACTCTGTAGCCACTTATGGTGTTACGGTAATTCTAGATCTGTGTTGGGGAAACAGTTTATAATTTATATGCTAAATATCAACTTAAATTTGATTAGCTAAGAGTATGCTATTCGGCCTAACCGCCGTGCCAAGGGAGCAACTACTGATCGATATAATTGAGCAATGTACCTGCTCTTCATAGAAACACAGGCAAGTGAAAAAAATTGGCCTAAAGTTTTATGTTGAAATTCCGATGTTTTGGTTGGCTACACAGCCTTAATTTTTCCGAGAAAAAATACATTAAGAGGGGAAAACCGGGGTCACCAGATTAGTGACCACTGAACTCGTAGAGTTGATTGAAATGCTCTTTTTCATAAAGTTCTGTAGTCTCTGAGTAATACAATACTGATATCAAGACTTGTATTCTGATTGGATCGTTATCCTGTAGCTCTATTGTTTTGTACTGCTCGTTCTGAAGGTTAGGGTGTTTGGTATTGTTGGGTAAGCCAATACTGTGGCTCGTTTGGAGCGGTACTGTCTGTCCAGGCGGCCATGGCTCTTAGTGTGGCCCACTCTCTGATCTACCACCCAAGCCGCGTATTTGCAAAGACCGACCGCAATAATGAAATATGCATCGTTTAACGTGCCGCACTGCTTGCATTGAAAGTCGTCATACCCATGTATATGCAAAGCATATTAACAATGCTCCTGACAATGTATTGATAATGTACACACAATGAAAATAAACGTTAGTCGCATGTATTTGGGAATTCAAATTGTGTAAATAGTAAAAGCAAGAAAATGAGGATTTCACAAGTATTTTAACACTGGGATTGTGCAGGAGGTCATACCCTGGAGCGTCCATATCTCCTATACAGGTGTCACGGCGTTTTCACAAGTTGGGCTATTTTTAGATTATTTTTCCTGCCAATTGGTGGGTTGCACCAGTGGCGGAACAAAAGATGCCTCGTTAGCTACTTTGTTATACCAACCAACATGGCTGCTACGCTTTTGTGATTGTATTTCCTTAGGAATGATTGCAACACAAGAATAGCGGGAAAACCGTTCTAAAAATATGTAGCTATGATATGAAATCATAACCTAATATAACCTCATAACCTAATCATAACCTAATCATAACCGCATAACCTAATCATAACCTAATATAACCTAACTTGTGGAAAACGCTGTGACATTGGCCTAGTATCCAGCAGTCCACTGATCAGGAGCGTCCACCCGGCGGTTTGTACCATTTGTCAAAATTTGAGTTCTCTCTCGAGACGAGCAAATATATTTTAGGCGAATTTGTGGTTCGGTTATAATTGATTTTGGGAGAGAATCTTGACATGTAACAAGAAAGTTACGATGTGATACACACAAAAAATGAAATTGAGGATTTCACTAGCATTTCCTCGTTCAAATATAGCACTGCTCCCCAAATAGGACGCCTGCATTTCTGGTTGCCGTTCATCAATGATATAAGTTAATCGGTGAGCCGAACTTCCTTGTATCCTGCCATTAGTCAGAACATGAGCTTTCTATCGAGTGAATAAAATCAGCGAATTTGTAGCCGACTGCCAGTTTGTGACTAGCTCAACCTCAAAATCAAAACAAAAAAATTCTAGGTGATTTTTAAATTCCCTGTTCAGGATATCTATACGTTTTTAAGCCTAAAGTGTTTACGTTTCCTTGTTACTTTTCGAATCGAGAGCAGTTTATTACGCACTCGTTTGAAGCTAAGTGTTTTGCTGTTCGCGGTAAAAAGAAACAAATAGCATGCTTTGTCCATTGTCTGTACTCTCATTGATCATAGAAATGACGCCATAACATGTTCAAAACTTTGCAGAGAAACAACTCGCTACGATTTGTTAATTTCACTTATTAGGCCCTCATCAGTTCCATCGTGGGATTTGTGGCAGTATGCAACAAGAATATTTATACGGTAAGTTGGTTGTGAAATACCTGCATACGTATACACTTGTCGGCTCAATCCCGGTTTCTGGGAAACTACCCACCCACTCCTCCCTTGGATATGCATCATTCTGTAAATGATTAATCATTAAAGGTTAGGGTGAAGTGTGGGAGGGGTGGGGTGGAGGTTTCCCAGATCCCAGAAACCGTGATTAATCCCACTTGACACACATGAAGCTGGACGTGTACTAAGGAGGCTGCATGGGTATTGGCCACTAACAAAATGAGGAAAGGGTGTGTTGTTTTTGAGGAGAATAACAGTAAAACACAATGTAATTATGTGCTTGATTAATTTTTCAAAGGCCATACGTATATGGTTTTAAGCATCCCACATGGAAGACGGCGGTATAAGGAATCATGCAAGAGGAGTGAATCGCATACTCATTAATCAAGAGAGGGTGCAGGGTTAGACAACATAATATTCACCCAGTACTCACTCTAACACTATGCGGTCAGGGGGACTTTGATGGTCTCCTCGCCAGCGCGCGCATGCTCTCCTAGGTCTCCCTCTTGCATGGTGTATGAGGGACTGATTTAGTGAAATTATATGCATGCTGATGAGGGATATTAAATGTCCCTGAACAAAGGAAAGCGAGGGGATCATGGTATTATTGATGATTAGGGAAAATCTGTTGCTCGAAGCTAACGTTAACCTACGATTAAACTGTGGGTTAGTAATATATTTCTAAATGTAATCCTAGATTGGAGAAAAGCACATTTTATCAAAAGAACCAGAATCCTCGGTTGAAATTGAATCCAGGATTAACGCTAATCAGACTTCGAACATCTGAGAAGAGGGGTTCTTACGGGAGCAAACATCGAACTCGCTTGTGTTATAGATTAGAAAAGAAACTGATCTTCTGCGCATAATGTTTTATGGCCGTATCTGACAACAGACGCTCGATCGCCTCGCTTAGATTTTTCTCGAAAGATTGTAAATCTGAAAAAAAAATACCTAAGGGTTACTTATATACATTCCCAAATGTTGAAGTACGCGGAGCTTCTGGAGACTTAGCCTGAGTAGTGGGGAAGGGGTAGCCTGACTTTTCAGACGGTCGAGGTCGTCCGCTCACTTCCTCCTACCTCCCGGTCTCTTCCTGACGTCATGCAATTTCGACCAATCAGAGCGAAGGTTTTATTTTTAGAGAACTGAGGTATGCGTGGAATGTCTAGTGGAGCCTGCATGAAGGAGAAGCCAAATGGCGGACGATACAAACGGACTTGATATGGCTTTGGAGAAAGCGTGCGAAACTTTAAGCATTTCTGAATTATTTCCCGAACAGAAAAAGGCAATATTACCCCTCGTTTCCCGGAAGGAGTTTGGCTACCACAGCTGCATCTATAAGGCGACGACCAGGTCGAGAATCGAGAGAGGAGACTGAATTTCTACAGATCGCCAGAATCACGGCTCTTAATTCATGCACTGCATAATATGTTCTACAGCTTCAAACTTATAGAAACAGAACGTGGAGAAACATGTTATCCTCAGACGTGTACCGGGAAAATCTGATAGGAAGTGCATCGATATCGCGATGTTTATGAATCTACTAGCTACGGGCTTTGGAAAATCATTAATCTTCCGACCTCGACCGCTTTGTTGCCTTATTAATTATAAAATGTAATGTCTCCTAGAATGGCATTTAGAAGACCAAATCTTTCATGAAAACACATACTGAGTATGTCATAGTAATAGTTTCACGACATTTGGGCAATTATTTATGTTTGCAGAATTTTTAACACACTTTATTTTGACAATTTTGCTGTCCTAAAAGCTGAAATATATTAGCTTTTTCGCCTTAAGAAGACTAAATCTTTCATGGAATGGCATGAAATTTCTACAGCAGTGAACACACATAGTGAATATGTCATGGTAAAAGTTGGATTACATATGCCTAAATATTTTTGTTTTCAGAATTTTGAACAGTCTTGATTTTGACAAATTCTAAAGTAAACAAATCCGGTCGTTTAGATCAGTGTTGTGAGCATGCGCTTGAAATACGAAAATTCCTGTTTAAAAAGTTCTCGCTGCCCAAAAAACGAGAGCAGCTCAGACAGGATATGGTTAGAGTTAGTTCTGAGAAATCGACATAAGTTTGAAGCTGTGAAACATAAGAATTCTGCAGTGCAGGAAAGTGCGTGATTCTGGCGAGCTGTAGAAGGCTACATAATTTCTCCTCTCGATTCTCTACCTGGTCGTCGCCTATAGATGCAGCTGTTGATGGCCAAGGTCCTTCCGGGAAACGATTTCTGTTCGGGAAATAATTCAGAAATACCGAAAGTTTCGCACGCTTTCTCCAAAGCCATATCAAGTCCGTTTGTATCTTCCGCCATTTGGCTTCACCTTCATGCAGGCTATTCACCTTCATTCAGGCTCCACTAGACATTCCACTCATAACTTAGTTCTCTAAAAATGAAACCTTCGCTCTGATTGGTCGAAATGAAACAATGGCCAGAACACGGTTTCTGCCAAATTCCATCAGACGGGTAGGTGGGAGGAACTGAGCGGACGACCGCGACCGTCTGAAAATCAGGCTAGGGAAGGGGGAGCTGATGGAAGAGCGGAGGAGAGGGGGAAGGGGGGTGGGGTTGTGGTGGGGGGGAGGGATGGGAAAGGGAGGGGAAGAGGTGGTGGAGAGGGAGACTGGGGAAGAGGGGGAGTAGGAGTGGTGAAGATGGAGAGAAGGAGTGGCGAAGAGGGGATAGGCCGGGGAACCCGTTTTTGCGGGATGGGGGTTTGCCGCTCCCAGACCTCCGCCCTCATCAACGTTGCCTTGAACGTCCGTCGTGGAGCTCTACCATAGCCCTACGTTTGGAAGGTATGTACGTAATCATGTTGATGCGAATATAAACCGTGGTTATATCAAATTTACAAATCACGGTTTTTTTGTTTTTGTTTTGCAGCTTATGGCTTTTATTATTTGTTGCATCATCACCTGCTTGTGCTCGACTGCAATGGCTATTGTAGTTTACCTTAGTCTTAAAGGTTAGAAATAAAACATAAATGAGAAATTTAGCTTATTTTGAAGATCTTTTACCAACACATTGACCACCCTGATACATTGCAATATCATTACCTATTGTACCATGTTACTTGTCAGGGTATGAATGTCTCGTCAGTGTCTCGTTTTGATTCTTCTGAAGGCCTTCCAATCAAGAATAACATTTGGTTGAGCTATAATCAATTTTGTTGTCGGTTTTGCTTAACCATCGCCACTATCTAAGCTACTACGTTTACAGGATTGACATTGTCATTACTTTTACAGTCTCGCTTTTTGTAACAGTATTCTCTCTTCTAAATGACCTCATACAAGATAATTGATTGGATTATGGGGAGGGGATGGGGGTAGGGGAATGAAGTCGTATCATCGCCCCACTCCTCCCCTCCCCATCGCTTCCACTCCTCCCCATTTCTAGGGTACCTTTCATTTCCCTATTTCTTAGTATTTACTTTTACTTTGCCTTTTACTTTTACTCAAGGTGCGCCAGTGTGTGTAGAGCAATGGGTTTAATGCACGGCACAAGTTGCCGAGCATACGGTCCCGAGTTCGATTCCTTCCGCGGACCCGAGCACATCCGTACCAACTCTTCTCTGATCGAGTAGCTTGCATAGATTTGAATTCCCATAATCGGGAGCTCTCCCAGAAAAGGGGTAAAGTTGTGCACTGTCAGCCTCCTGGAAGAGCAGTCAGTTAGACTGAAGGAGCTACCGACATTAAATATAGAAGTTTACTTTATTTTAATGTAACTTTATATATAATTTCTCCTTTATTTAATTTCATAGGCATCTACTTTGAAGTGTGGTCGTTGTCATGGCATGTTTACATTAAAATCGCCCTGATTTGGAATGGCGTTACCGCTATTCAAACTCTGGCTAGCTCTATTGTCACCTACAATGAACTGAGTACATGGAGCCATGAAAGGGTAAATATCAGTGACAAACGTCCCTTACAATCTGTACCTCTCCTTTAAGGGACTGTTCGTTTATTACGTCGCAGGGGGGGCTGGTGGTTTTATGGGGGAGGTAATTTTTTTGAACATGCAAAATTTATAGGGATACATTTTAAAATTCTAAAGAAATAGAGGGGGTAACATTTTATAGAGAAGATTTTAGAAAAGAAGGACGAAGAACGTCCCACAGGAAGTCCGATCGAGTAACAACAATTTAACTGGAGGAGTACTCGACATGAGCATGGCAATAAACGGTCAGCGGTAATATCGGTGATACCAGTTACGCCTCTTCTACCCTGGATGCCATGCAGAGATTGGGTTCTACTCTAACCCAAAGTTTAGACGCGAAGGAGCGAATGCGACGAGAATTCGAGTCGCGAAGCAACGAGCCCCTCTGGCCACTCGAGTTAAATTTTCCCGCATTCTTGGGAAAAATTAATCCGCTCGCTGATTGGCTATTCATGAGATCGTCATAGAAACCACCAAAGGTCTATTTTGATTGGCTCTGAAATAAAGATAATGACGTACTCCGTCAAAAAAACGGTTTTACAAGTCACCGTCAGAGCAGTGAGCAGAAACACAAACAACATGGCGAGTGACGGTGAAAATTTCGATCGTGTCTTTTATAGCGCTGTTCAATTCGAGTTAGCCTCCAAATTTCCTAATGTCTGTAAACTGAAGTCGGTTTAGGAGGACTCACTTTATGAGTTCATCAAGTGGCGAGATGCTTTCTCTGTTTTGCCAACTGGATATGGAAAATCCATGATTTTCCAACTTGTTCCTGGCGTCTGATATACGAGTGAAAATTTCTCACCTCGACTGGCTTTTCAGGACGCTTTTCTTTTGGTGAGGCAAACAGGTCATCGTGGAAATTAAGTTCAAAATTCTCATCAGCAGGCTTGCTTCTCTGTCGTGGACGTACATATACGAGGGGAGAAAGAGCGATCCGCTTCCTTTGAGGACTTCTAGTTGAAGGTGTACCATGTTTATTGGCGGGAGAATCACTAATATTATGACATCGCTTAACACGTTGAGTTCCAAAACGTAGCTATTGAAATGCTAAACTAGACTTGCTTGTAGTAGGAAATTCTTCAAGCAATTTCTTCAAGGATTCAATCTTCTCCAAGCGTCTTTCGCGAACGTACATATCACCCACCGACGAAACATTACAAGTCTCCACCACTGGCACCGCCAACACAGTTGAAAGTCTCTCAGGAAAATTCTCTTCTGAAGCTCTTTTCCCTTTAAACAGCAAACACTTTTTGCGTCCAGAAGTTAAAATATATTTATGTCGCACACTCTACAATAATCGTTTTTTCCAATATTAAAAGAACACGAACGTTTTTTCTCTGGCGTTTCCATCGAACGAGTTTCCCCGGCATGTTTATTTTGATTCAGTCGCTGCACCACGTGAAAGTGACACATGCAAATTAGTCCTGGCAATAAAACCGGTTTGACAGGAAGTGAACTCTAAAGCGAGGCTATAAACACCAAAGAGAGGCTGTCCGTTGGAGATGTCTCGAGTGGCCAGAGGTTTGTGGAGTGAACTTTCTCAACGATATACATTTAGTACGAAAAATTACTCTCTCTTAAATCGTGAAACTTCTCAAAACCTCTGGCGCCCAGGGTAAGGGAATAACAACTACGATAGGAAACGGTACACTCGTTTCGTCGTGCTGGCCTTCGAAAATATTCTCGCAAACTTTCGGCAAAAGTTTCCATAGCCCGTGGGAAGAATTGCAAGGACGTCTTCGTTAAGACAGATCAGTCTCCTATCAATCCTTCTGCTCTGTGTTCAGAGACTTTACAGAAAACTAGTACTGTTCAAGTGAGTTTCAAATTTACATTCGCTGTCTTTGGAAAACGACCGGAAGCTGATTCAGGATTAGCAACACCAATCAGGACAGTGCATTTAGACTATCATTGTCTTTCGACCAATTAGGAGTAACGACCGAAATTCGGTCGTTTTACACGCGTCTCGACCAGTATTTGTATCAGGCCCTTCTCCTCCCTATTCTCTTCTCTCTTTTTTTGGGGGGGGGGGAGGAGGGAAGGGGTAGGGGAAGGGCCTGATACTCAGGTTACTTCGCTCCTCGATGGCGGCGCTTTGCGCCTTTTGCATTAGAGAGGGCAGTAGAACCTCGCTTTTTAGTCCCGTTCAAAGGGCAGTAGAACCTCGCTTTTCGCGTTAGAGAAGGCAGTAGAGCCTTGCTTTTTGCGTTAGAGAGGACAGTAGAACCTCTGGCATCCAGGATACGCCTCTTCTGGTTGAAAATGACAATATTCAAGGTATGGAATATACTCCGGAGTTCAAGTAAATTAAGCTGTGAAAGCGAACTCCTTTGGAGAATGATCATCTTTGAGTACAGGCCTCGCGCACGATGTTGCAGGTGATCACCTTTTCACATTTTACAGTCTAACGCTAGATTTAGTGTCATAATTTCACTATGCTTTAATGTTGAAGCTTGATTTTTCACAGGAAGATGATGTAGTTCATGTGCACCAAGAGGAGTGAAAATCGTTTTCTGAAGTTTCGAAACGATTTTTAAAATCACTTTTTTTCTATAGCATACCACTTAATTTTAGCTGTTTTTGACCTATTTTTCATGCCGATAGAAAAACTTAGAAGTAACTCACCTTCGAAACGAGCCCCAACATCCGGCAAAAGGTTATACATTCGTGATGCACATTAACTATAGTTTCATTTGCACTTCGTGTTTTTTTGTGGTTTGTTGATGGTTTTACATACACAATCCATTTTATAGCATTAGACTGCCATTTTAAATGCACAAAATTGCCAGATTCGCGTATCGTGCCCTCGGGGCTCGATGTTCGGATCGAGCATAGAGGCACGATTATCGAGCCTTCAAAGTTCTAGATCGAGCCTTTTACGTTAGGCTCGATGAGGGCACCATTAGGGCTCTATAAAGGCACGATAATATTCAGGCAAAGGCTCGATGAAGGCACGATCCAAAGCTCGATGAAGGCACGATACCAGGCTCATAACATTTTGCATAATGTCACTACATACCCTGGGTTCCAGAGGTTAAATAGTTTTGCCTTTTGTTGGTAAAATTGCGCTCACCGAATTTACCGACAAAAGGCAAAACATTTAACTTCTGGAATCCAGGGTAGTCACTACACTGAGTTCATTGCACATACCAACTCGGCTCAACTTAATTTAAGCTATGATTTTCAGGCAGACTACGAGAATGGCTTTTCTAAAGTGAGAGAAATACCAAAAAACACCCAAAATGCATAATAGAACTCAAGTTGAAGCAGTCAGGTTTTAAACTGCGAGCTAATACTATTAAAAACTGTAAGCTTTGAGTATATAGTTTCGAAGAAAGAAATGTTGCTCAGATTGACCATACGTACATGTACATCTATCAGCCAAGGAATTTTAGTTCCTATTTTCATTTCTTTCTTTCTTTCTTTCTTCATTTTGGATGCACCATTTGACAAGTATACTTGAGAAATTTTTGATGAAGTAAAATATGGCAAAGATTCGAGTGGTGCAATGTATTGTTTTTAAGAGAGTAATTCACTCTGTGTAACCGAAATCAGTTTCTAGAATAATCGTGTGTTTTTTCAACTGAACCACTTAATCTTTACAATCCTATATCAGGACATTGAAATGGTATAATAAATTATCTCTTTATTATATGGCAGCTTCTTGGGCAGGCAAGACTCCAAGGGGACTCTGAATGCTGCAATCTGAATGGTTGCTCAGCGGGCAAAATATTTAATCTTGACCGCTCAAGATTTTCCTAATTCCTTCACAACCATTCGTAAACAAATGGCGATAAAACCCATACATTTTGAAAGAAAAAACGAAACTAAACAACTTGTCACATGAAGGCAAATACTAATTTAAAGTATATTTCTAATTTCCGGTTTTCGGCTAAAATTCAACTTTATAGAGCAAACTAAAGAAGCTTTTCGACTCTCGCAAGTTCGATGAAAATGACTGCAGCAAGACCGAATAAATAGAACGTTAGAAGCTGGATTAGTGGATAAATAACTTTTTATATGTAGCTGTCAAATTAAATACACAAAAGCTGAAATTGCTGTACATGCAGACTTCCAAAAACACAATGAAAAGTTCAGCTACCTCAACGCTTCTAAAATCGCAGTACAAACCAATTATTCCGGCAACACGCGTAAACTAACTTATAATTAGCACACAGTTTCATCAAAGAAATCAGATTGTTTTATTACATATGGGTTGAGAAATTCAGCATTCACATTTGGTAACTGGCATATAACACGAGAGTGTTTACTAGTTAGTACTTACAAGTTTGTTCGTATTCTTCTACATATCATTTTGTCAAGTTTTTCAGCTTATCGTATCGCCACTCAACTCTAGAGTCTAGTGATTTCAACGTGCCTGTTTTCAACTTTCAAATCTTCCACAAATATGCACATGTTTGTCTCCAGATAATGCCATTCGGGTTCTTGGTAAAGTTGTCATTGAAACTCAGTGCATCTGAAGTGAAGTACAGGTCAATTTTCATCCATAAAAAGTGTTTTTGATGTCGAAAAAAAAAACTGTTGTGAACACCACGAGTTCAACTTCAAGTAAAACTCATCGGGTCTCGGTCTAATTTTAGCTTAATTTCTATTCGCTGTTCAGTTTACCGCGAAGAGGGTTCCTGGCCGGCACGTCAAAAAGTGTGTTTTTAGCACTATTTTCGCCATATAATAAAAACCTTATTAACCACTTTGAGCTTTTCCAAATTCGATAAAACCCATACATTTTGAAAGAAACTAAACAACTTGCAGCAAAAACGAATGAATTGTTGCCAGGCTCGATGTAGGCACGATCCAAAGCTCGATGCAGGCACGATGCCAGGCTCGATCTAGGCTCCATGAAGGCACGATAGATGCACGATGAAAGGAATGCAGGCTCGATATTCGAGCATCGTGCCGGATCAGCCATCGTGCTTCGAGCGTTCCAGGAAGGCTCGATGCACGATGTATAACGCACGATGTACGTTGTGATGTTTTTGTTACGCGAGTGATCACTAACACCGTGCGCGAGGCCAACAACAAAGCTTCTTAATATGTGTAACTAACAACATTCAGGCCGTAGCAAGGGTCCAGGAGTTTGTCCCTGAAAGCATGTCTGTCATGAAAAAAGACGAGTAGATTTTATAGGCTTCGTTAAAATAATAAATAGCCTTTTCCATGCATTAAGCTTTCTTGAACAGTCCACAAGCCCCTGGCACGTTTCTCTTCTGATACCTTTGTTGATTCATTGCTGGACCATACAGTGAATCCAGCCTATGAAGGACATTAGGTCCATTGAGCGCTTGCAAAGAAGATCTAATTAATATATTTTCCTTTCAAAGATTATTTTCTAATCTCTGATCTTTTGTCCTGCCAGTTTAATGCTAGTGCTAGTTCATCTGTCTCAAGCTCTGCTATTTTTGCTAGCTGCTTAGCCGCCATTTTTAAACAAACGTAACTTGGCGATTATTTGGAACCGTTTCGAATTGGTGACTAAATTATAGTTTTTGAGGGGAGGGGGATAAAAATTTGAAAACGTTTTTAATTTAAGAAAAAATCAAGAGACAAGGGTAGATTTTTTATCCAGAATGTTTTTCCAAAAACCACCAGCCCCCCCTGCGACGTAATAAACGAACAGTCCCTAAGTAGCCTACGTCAGGAAGTTGCAGAAGGAGGATTCACATGTTAGTTTAGTTTATTGGTACCTTATACTTTATCGAAGGGGTTATCTGACTTATTGTCCTTCAATTACAGTATTGAAAAGTCCTTGAATTGAAATTCTCGCTGAAAAGTCATTGAACCTCTTTGATCATGCATATGGCCTTGATAGATGCATGCTCAAGCTTGAATTTGCCCATAATAATAGAATATGTAGTTGTAAAAAAATACACAACACTAAATATAATCCTTCTGATGTCGGCCTGTCTGCCATCTTGGAACTATTTGTATTGTATTGGAGACAAACCAACTGATGAAAGTTAAATCATCCAAATAACTTGGAGTCTACCTTGATAATAATCTAAAACGGAAAACGACACATATTGATAATCTAAGCAACAAAGTATGCCGTGCTATTAGTGGTTTAAAACAGGTACGATTCCTTTTATCACAAGAGGTGCTATAAATAATTATATATAATGCCCTGATAGAGTCTCTTTTTGACTATTGCGATATTGGTATTGGGAATTCTTAACAAGGGCCGAGCCAGTAGGTTACAGAAATAACAAAATCGTGCAGCGCGTATCATTACCTCGCAAGGGTATGACGTCAGATCTGCCGATATACTAAATTAAACAAGAGCCCATCTGGGCTTTCACTCGGGCCACATGAGATTGAAGATGAAATACACTTTCATTTGAAATCTCTTAGTAATAACCAAAGGGAAGAATTATTAGCTGAATTTAGCAGTCTTTTGGAGTGGCCGGTAGCGCGGTGACTTTCATAAAATTTCTCTGCTCCCCTAGTAAATACGTAATTTAATATTTTTGTTTTTCTCGTATGTTGACCTTTTAATTTAAACAGTTTAACACACTGCATTTGAGCAGGCATATATTCATTGTTTTGAACCCGAGAATTAACCGTACTACCGTACTTCATGGTCCCTTTCTTTAGTAGTGGGTTGTCGGTCAGGTAATTATAAACTCTCGTCATTTAGCACAGAAAATGTATTCTGATGAATAGGGATCGGGTTGTCGTGAAGAATCTAAAGAATTCCGTCTCTTCCGGTTTGAATTTGACTCATGTGTATGTTGCTTTTGGAGTTTCAAGGATATGTTGATCCAAAACTACAGGCTCTTGGGGTTTTTCATTGACTTGTGAACTTGCAGGCTCTGTAATTTGTTTTGTTTTCTTAGTATAACATAAAGTGTTGAACATGTTCATTTTCTCAAGCATGTCGCGCGTGACCTCTGTTTCGTCATTCGTTAAAGTAAGTTCTCTACTTTCATCTGTAATCTGGGAAACTCGATCTTTTCCCATGCATTGGCACATAACTATTCCTGTTGTGGATGATTATAAGTAAAATACTTCGACAGCTTGTACCGTTTCCGCTAGGTCAATATCCTCGCTGGAACGAAATAACTTGATCTCAATACTCTCTGATCCAACTTACGGTAAATTTAAATCTCTGACAGTTTTTAAGAGACTCATAATATTGGTCTTGAAGTGCCTTCACCCAAAATAAGATGTTCTTCTCGGATGTTTTAAATGCAGCACAGCGCAGCACAGCGAGCCTTTAATGCTTTAATGAGTTACTCCTAAATCAGTACAAGACTATACTAGGAGGGCGGTATACTTAGCTTCTACGGCTATGAAATTATGCATAGTGAAAGATTTATAATCAGTAACAATATTACAAACATTACTAAAATAATATATATGCTAGTATACATGTATAATACTAGTAGTGAGAATTTCAGTGGGACTCCAGGGATGGCAGGGCAATAGACTTAAATTCTTCTAAAGTTACTGGTCTGGTACTAAGAGGAATATTATTCCAAACTACTATTGATCTAGGATAAAAAGAGAACTTATATACGTTTGTAGAACATTGAAGCTGACGGTAAGGCCAGGAATTTGGTAGCCTGGATGCTCTAGTCAGAGCTGTAACTTCCTGGGGGAACTTGATACCAACGAGACCCTGATTGATCTTAAAAAAACAAGGACACTTGGGATAGCAACCTGCGCTGCTCTAAGGTTACCCATCCTAATTGATTTATCATAGGAGTGACATGGCTATATCTAGAGTAATCTTTGAAGACAAAACGAGCTGCTCTGTGCTGAACCATTTCAATTTTGTTAATATTACGTTTGGTATGTGGATTCCAAGCAGAACAAGCATATTCAAGTTGAGGGCGAACTAAACTAGTATAAGCTCCAGATTTAACCTTTGTACTGCATTCACTAAGGATACGTCTAAGCAGACCGAGGGTGCTGTTGGCCTTTTTACAGATAGTGTCACAATGAAGATTCCAGCTAAGATTACTAGTAAAGTTGACACCTAAGTATTTGGTAGAGGAAACTTTAGAAATGGATTTACCATCCATTACATAACAGAAGGAAGATGGAATTCTCTTGTTGGTAACACCTAGGTGGTAGCACTTGGAAAAATTAAAGTTTAGTTGCCAGGTTTCAGCCCATTTGCTTAACTTATTTAGGTCTTCCTGTAAAATAATATGGTCTTGATGTGTATTAATTTCTCTATAAATGATACTGTCGTCAGCGAATAAACGAATCTGTGAGCTAATATTGTCCGAAATATCATTGATGTATAGTGGGAATAGTATTGGAGCCAAGATTGTCCCTTGGGGTACACCAGAGATCATAGATCTTGGTTGGGAGTGGGTACCATTAACAGAGACAACTTGAGAGCGGTTCTGCAGGAATGCTTCGATCCACTTGGCAACAGGACCTCTAATGCCATAATAATTCAGCTTGGACATCAAGCGGACGTGAGGGACAGAGTCAAAGGCTTTGCTGAAGTCTAACAGGATGACATCACTTTGTTTCTGGAGATTGATGGACCTTGCCCAGTCATTTATGGCTGTGATGAGCTGAGTTTCACAGGAAAACAATCTTCTGAAGCCATGCTGCTGGTTAATTAGTATATCGTGTAGGGATAAGTGTTTGGAAATGTGGCTAAGCATAATATGCTCCATGACTTTACAGCATAAACATGTAAGAGAAATGGGGCGGTAATTGGCTGGGTTAGATTTGGTATCCTTTTTGTACACAGCAGAAATAAGAGCCTTGGACCAGTCGAGAGGAATAGTACTGGATTCATAAGACTGTTGGAAAATAAAGCCGAACCAATTTGAAATTGATGGAGCAAGTTCCTTAAGGATTCTGGCAGGAAGTTCATCAGGGCCACAGGCTTTGTTTAGATTGAGTGAAGATAACTGCTTAGCTACACCATTCGAGGAGATAAACAGTTCAGGTATAGACTTATAAGGTGACGGACCGTTGTTTGGGATTGGGAACTGTTCTTTAGTAAACACAGAGTAGAAGTGAGAATTCAGAGCTTCAGCTTTGTCGTAATCCGAGACACACAAAGAGCTGTCAGTCTTCAAGGGGGGAATACCGATACTCTCAGATTTACTGGTACGAACATAAGACCAGAATTTCTTCGGGTTGTCATAAAGGTTGCTACCAATAATATCATTAAGATAGTTACTATGTGCTTTTTTTACAAGATAAGAAACAAAGTTCCGTTTCTTTTTAAAAGCTTCCCAGTGCTTTGGATGATGTGATCTGAGAGCTATCTTATGGAGGTGATCTTTTTTGCGCATGTGACGTTTGATTGATGGAGTAATCCAGGCTAGCTTGTACTTTGCAAGTGATTTCCTTTGGGGAACAAATTTGCTAATGCCTTTAAATAGGGTTGACTTGAACAAGTCCCAGTTCTCAGACACAGTGTTTGTTTGACAGCTTGTTGATTGGAGGAAATCTTCGGAAGCTTTCAGCATATAATCATTAAAGCTAGCAAAATCTGCTTTCTTATAGATATATACTTTGTGGGGGGGGCTTGAAGGATCTTGTAGCCTTAACATTGATGTTAAAAAGGACAGCTAAGTGATCACTCATGCCTGACGTAGTTTCTACACTAGAGATAGTATTTGGAAATGAAGACAGAATTAGGTCCAATGTCCTGTTTGATGCTGGACGGGTTGGCACTTTAACATGCTGTGAGAGAGAGAAATCGTCCATAATCTGTAATAGTTTATCATGTTCATGAGCTGCATTTGCTTGGTTTAAGAGCTGGGGAGGTCCGATGGCTTATAGATTCCAATATCTATTTCTTCGAATTTTAGCTTTCCGGATCCTGGCCCCTTTGCTTCAGGTCGTCGTACGTGTCGTATATAAAAGCACTGGCCATCTGGGTAAAAAACGCGGTCCTTCGGCTCCGACAATAGCGCCAGTTGCAATATCCTGAGCCTGTTGGAAGGCTTTCGCATGAGTGAAGTTAAATAAAACATTAAACTGGCTTACATTTGAGAGATGAGACTCCAAGTTACAGAGAAAGTTGCTCGCGGATTCCGCCATCTTGCTTTACTGTATTAAATTATGTAAATAAATTAACCTGGCGATTGTTGCGTGACCAGCACAGTGCGATCTGATTGGTGTGAATTTGACCTTTAACGCATGCGCTGAACGCTTGCTACACGGAATAAAAAAATTAAAAAAAAAAAAAATTACGACTTGCATTTTAAAATGACTCGCGAATAAGCAAAAACCGTGGACGAATATCCTGCTTGTTGAACGTTGGATCTGTATGAAGATCTGAACAGCCAAATAATAATCACACTAAACAAGCTATCCCTTTTAGTTTAGCTCTCCGTCTCCGCCGCATTTGCTCTAACGACAACGCTTTTAAACTCCGCACTAACGAATTGAAAACTTATCTCCTTCAACGAGGTTATAACCGCACATTTCTTAACAGACAAATAAAGCGCGCTGCTGACATTGCTCGTAACGACGCGTTACATACTAAACGTTCGCAAAACTCACAACGTATACCATTCATTAGCACTTATAACCCAGCACTTCCTAACATTTCTCGTATAATTCACAAACATCTTAATATGCTACTTTCATCCGATCGTTGCAAAAACGTTTTTGTTAGCTTTCCTCTCGTTTCCCACCGACGTTGTCCTAACCTTCGTGACCTTCTAGTTAAATCACAATTACCCAATAACACTACTAATCATTCCACGCGCACACTACCACTTGGCTCATTCTGTTGCGGGCAAAATTGTGCCACTTGCCCCTACATCGTCAACGGTCTTAAACAATACACTTTCCATTCCACAGGTGAAACCCGTTTAATCCATTCGCATATCACTTGTAACTCTAAAAATTTAATATACATGGTACAATGTAATCTCTGTCACCTCCAATACATAGGTGAAACCAAACGACGCCTCAAAGACAGATTCAACGAACATAGACGATCAGTTGACAAACCTAACATTAAGTCTAAACCTTCCACTGTTGCAGAACATTTTCTTTCTAACCCTAACCATTCTAAAACTAACATGCAACTCATGCATTCCTCACGAGACTCGATTCGTAAAGCCAGAGAATCCTACCTTATAGACAAGGCCAAAACACTTGAACCTCATGGCATCAATAGACGTGATGAAACCTAGCTCACTTTCACCTTATTTCCTATTCATCTAATCACATTGTATTAGTTTTTTTGCATCATTAGTTTATCGTAATTTGTTACCTTCCTTTATTTACCTTATCTACATCACTTTATTATTTCATCATTTTTTACCAGTATCCGTTCCATTGCGTCACTTCCTATTTACATATTGTAAAATCCTATATATTGTGAAATCCTATATATTCTAACCCCCTATTTTAGAACTCTCTACTTACAACATCTAGTACCTGAAGAAAGCTAGTTTGGCTAGCCGAAATATAGTACGTTTAAAACTATACACGTTGTTTCAGCTTTGCTATAGTCCTTGGACTTCTCGCTTGCATTTTAAGACTCGGTGCTGCCACAGGCAGCCCGAGTAATAAACTGGTATAATCTGACCCTTAGAAGAGATAAACAGTTGAGAATAATGATGTACGACAACATAAACCAAAGAGTACCTAAGTATCTTACCAATCTCTCTTCAATTACTTCTGCAAATAATCCCTATAGATCTAGGCTTATACAAAGCTAAAAGTGATAAGAATTTAATCATTGACCGTGTACCGAGGACAAAATGCTATATAGGAAGCTTTGCATACCGAGAGGAGCTAAGTTATGGAATTCCTTTCCTCAGTACCTTAATTTAAAACATCTCAATCAAGAGTAACTTTTACGAAAAATCTATCCTTGTACAGCAAAAACATGTTAATTAGCATTTAATTGATTTTCATTTGTTTATACTTATGTACTCGTGAACTCATGCTTCGTACACTTGGTCAATCAACTGATATGAAGTTGCTATTTTATTAGGCATATATGCTTTTTTATCTTAGTGATAGTCGGTAGTAGTTGTTTCCTTTTTTTAATACGGTGTATATTACTACTTACATATTACATATACGGCTTTCATGTAAAGAAGTTTAGCTTATTGAAATTACCGTATTAAAATAGAGGTATATCAGCAAGGGCACCCAACGAAGTTTTCGGTTAAAAAGCTGTTCGGGAGAGTAAGTTAGCCTGAAACTTTCGGATTTGAAAAAATTGTCCCTAGAAAATTGTTTTCTGAAATACTGGCTAGAAAATTTGTTTTCAATCCCTAGAAAATTATAGAAGAAAAGGGAGACTAAAAGGTTTCCCCTAAAATATTCGTACGTCCCAAGTCAGAACAGGAAAAAAGAACCCCTAAAATATTCGTACCTCCACAAAACTTTGCAACATGAAGTTACTTGGGCTAGAAAATTCTTGTTATGTTCTAGACTACTAACAAATTCGTAGGCCGAGAATATTTTGCCATAGTATTTTCGGTTGACGCGATTTCCACCTAGAAAATCCGAACAGCTAATAGCTTTCTAGAATACGTCAAAAGACATAGTAGGCGCCTTAAAATGGCTAGATAAGCTGCAGACAACTGGTTTCAAACGAATTTAAAAAAGTACTCGTTGGGTGCCATTGATATCAGGCTCATATGAAGATCTTAGGAAAGAGAGTGTACTATTAAGAGGGTCTGAATCTGAATGGGGTTAACTGTCTACTGACAAACGGCCAAAATTTTAACTGACAACACCCCCCCACCACAATTCATACCTTCTATTAACCTTCATTCTTTTTTTATTTCGTTTAGGAGAATCGTGAAGGTCAGGCGATAATCCAAGCAACCAACCAGGAAGTACAGATTACAGACAGGGCTTCGCGTACCCTGGTTGCTACCCCTTTGTTTGTTTATTGCAAAGAAGAGGTGACGCGCACCACAAGTCGCCCAAAAACAGAATAAGACTTACCTGGAAAAAAAGCAGTGTTTATTATTAAGCTTCGCCTGAAATAAAAAAAAGACATCATAACAGAAAGGACACCACGAACGATAGTATTCAAAAATTACACTAAAATAGAAATAAAATAATAAATGCAGGATGAACGCAACAGCTAAGGCCAATTACAGCGAGTTACTAAAACTAAATAAATAAATAGATAGATAGTCAAATAAAGAACTAATGATCAGGTCTGTTCGCCGCGTTAGCTTGAGTAAAACTGACCGACAACGGGCAGCCCGAGCTGTCGATCTGCGCGCGTAATAATATTTTATCAGGAAGCTCTCTCACGGATGTGATTTTCAGAGAGGTCTTGAAAATATCTATCGCACGTGGGTTATAGACCTTATCAAGACAAACTGAAGGACATCTATCCCTTATTTTCTCTTGAACTTTCATAAAAGGTGTAACCTAATTTGTAGAGATTCATAATTTAAATATTTGCAGAAAAATAGGCACTGTCTTCTGAAAGAACTACAAAATTGTTTATAGTATGCAACTTCAGGGTTTTATAACTTAATATTTGTTCCAAAGTTATTAGCATTTAAACCTTTGGAAAAAACACGAAAGTAGGGCGGGTAGCAATGAAACTACAGTAGATCCAGCTTACTCGAACCCGGATAACTTGAACTCTCCGCTATCTCGAACTCAAACTCCTTTCCCTTGAGTTTGCCCCAATTTTTAGTCATTTACTATCGGCTAACTCGAACCCCGATAACTCGAACTCCCCGTTAAACTCGTACTTATTTTAATTTCCCTTGGCTAAAATGTTCCACGTCCGACTCAAACTCTATTTCTAGAACATAATTTGGGAAGCTTCAGAGTGTCAGAACATAGCTGATTGACTTGTCGGCGGAATATTGGATCTTTATTGATACAGCAATTCAAGCCCATTTATAAAGACCCAAATCTGGTCACAATATTGACATTCTGACCGCACAGGATAACGATTTTAATTGCCTAGTACACAAACGTAGTATAATCCGAATTTAAATGCTTCTTGAAGTTTTCTCAACTTGGTTAGTTCTTCAGTATTTACACCGACCCCGATAACTCGAAACCCCGCTAACTCGAACTATTTTTGGTTTCCCTTGGGAGTTCGAGTTTGCAGGGTTCTACTGTATGGTGCTCACATTTCACAGAATAACTTAGTTTTGCAAGCTGTTTATCTGACAATTGCAAGGTTGATGTTTCCTTTGTGACTATTGACCACCAATGTAAATAACGGGTACTTATTGACTAAGTGGGGCTGGGGCAGAACTGGAAAATATTTGGATCGAGGTCATGACGTCATACCGAGAGCCAATTATTTTCCCGACCAATCCCAGACCAGCATGTTTTTTTTATCATATCACCACTTTAAAATGGCAAAACAACAAAGCAAAACTTGAAATAGAGCAGGGACGGACGGCTTGCTCCAGCCCCCTCACGTCCAACGCGTAGCGGATCCCCATCACGTGACTTGTTAATGTAATTGCCTGAGGTTAGTGACTTGTAAAATACTCTTTCTCGATCGATTTGTTGTTGTCAAAATATATTTGCCAGTTGTGCTGAATAAAACTCATTAAAAGTCACCATTTGATCATTCTTCCTTGGTATTTGCATATCTTAATGTTGAGCTTTTCAGGAAGCAGTTATATTACATTTTTTACAAATTCATACGATTTCCAGATACAATCAAGCCACGATGCTTTCATTGGCTTATTAAATGTCGCGTAACATGTAACACACATCCCGCTACCATCTTAACGTTCAACAATAGTTTGAGTGTAAAAGCCGTTATGTCATGATACTGCGCATGTCATGATACTGCGCATGTCATGATACTGCGCATGTCAGTATGGAGTCATAGTTCGAGTTGTAAACTACTTGATGCAAGGACCAATTCGGGCGAATTGCAAGAACCGGATCACCTTGGATGGGATCTAATCAGCAAATATATACGAATACTAATACAAAAATGAAAGGCTTATTGTACGGTTAGGGAAATATAAAATTATTAAAACCATATATATGGCCATATATATACTTATATACCCTGAGGAAGGTTGGCTGCCAACCGAAATATCGGTAATAATTATATATTTCCCTAACCGTACAATCAGCCTTTCATTTTTGTATTGGTACTGATGCAAACAGTTAATTAAACTCCCCTTGTCAATGCTTGATTGAAATGAATGATGTTCAATATTTTCCTTGCAAACTATATCTTTACTTGAGAAATGGCAAAGAACCGTGGACGAAAATCCTGCTGGTTGCTACGTTGGATCTAAGTCAGATCTAATCAGCCAAAATGAATACGAAGTCCAAGGACTACGGCAAAGCTGACACAACGTAGGATTTTATATTGAATATTACAATATTTCGGCTGGCCAAACCAGCCTTCTTCAGGTGCTAGATGTTACAAGTGAAGAGCTCTAAGGTAAGAAGATCTATAAATGTGGTAAATTTCGCAATAGTTTGTTAGTCATTTTTGCATATTTTCTTTGATTTTTGCCATCCTACGTGTGCGAGCGATTCGGGTCAGTTCATATGGAAATCGCTGAAAATAACCATGTTCGTACCAGACAGCAGATACAATTGAAAGGTCTCTTACCATGACACAGCCCTTTCAGGTCATGTTACACGAGACGAGTTTTAACGACGATTTAGCCTCGTTGAACTACGATACCCTGCATGGAGAAGATTCAGCGAAGAGCGAAAAAACGTATTCATTCTAAATCTGGCCCCGAAACTGATAATCTCCTTCTAATACTTAAATTAGTGCCTCTTGCTATTAGACGAAAGGATGATGGTGATGATGATATTGTTACAATCGGATTACGGCACCGGCATTGTCATATCCACGTAGTTTAGTCTATGGAGGTCTCCGAGGATTAGCTCAGTAATGTTGTTAAAGGCGCATGCAAGTATAATGTCAAAAATAAATAAAATATGTTGTATTATTGTGTTTGTTTCTCACAAAAAGGTATTAATCTTGCAAATTTCGTAACATTTCTGTAATTTGACTCCTAATTTTGGTTACTTTCCATGGATCCTGTGACGTCATAACATGATCGAAACAACTCCCTCTCAAGACAAAGCTGACTACAATAAAATTCCGTAGGTTTCCATTGTTACGTCACAAGATGAATCAATCCCGCAATTCGGATAACACTTATTACTCGGGCTGCCTGTGGCAGCGCCGAGTCTTAAAATGCAAGTCGTTATTACTCGGGCTGCCTGTGGCAGCGCCGAGTCTTAAAATGCAAGCGGTTATTATTTTTATTTTTTTATTTCATGTCAGACGGCTTCTGCGCATGCGTTAAAGGTCAAATTCCAACCAATCAGATTGCACTGTGCTGGTCACGCAAACAAAGGTTAGATTTCCTCAGGCGCGCTCAGATAAGAAAGCTCAAAGCTCTCAGACGAGGCGAGACAAGGAGATATCAATTTCAAATAGTCATTGTCAGAAATCTATTCCATCGTCGGTGGGCAATTATGCAATACAACCTAAATTTGGGTCAGGTCCATGTTTTACGACAGAATAACCAGAGTCTTTCTACTGGATTCGGAGAGCTCGAGACATTATACAAGTCTGCTAATATGGGGAAAACTGAAACACAAAATGAACTTTGACGGCAGAAACCCTCATATTTGAGCCAAGCGGAATATTTACATGATCCGCTAAGATTTTTACAAATCTAATTAGTTAAGCAGATGTACGCAGTGTATGCCAACTGAAATGCTGTGCTCGTTTTGTGGCCTACGGCTCAGTGGGGAAACTACACGAACAAGAAGCATGAACTGCCAGCAAAGAGAGAGGAATTGATCGGAGACGTTAAATTAATTTCATCTTCAAATTATCTCATGTGGCCCGAGTGAAAGGCCAGATGGGCTCTTTTCTACTTTCAACACACAGTCGCTAAACTGTACGAAATCTCCAAGAATAAATCCCTAATGTCCAAACTAACGGGAAAAACTGAAAGAGGAAATCCTTATGAGAAATCGACGTACATATGAAGCTATATAAGTTATCATCGACTATATGGGAGTCAAACATCGAGCTGCTATGAAACCGCTTGTGACAGTTTGTTTACGCACTTTCATGACAAACGAACGTTTCTACTTTCGACACAACGGTCGCTAAACTGTATGAAATCTCCAAGGATATATCCCTAATGTCCAAACTAAAGGGAAAAACTGAAAGAGGAAATCATTGTGACCAATCGACATAAATATGAAGCTCCAGAAGTGATTATTGAATACATGAGAACCCATAGAGAAAACCGATAATAATGAACACGGTATTAGTTTCACCGACATTTGTGGCGTAACTGAACTCGCACTACAGCATAGCTTGAAATACTGTACGGAAACTCAAGAAATCTTCCATAGAATGTTCTATTTTTTTTACAGCTGAGAACTGTATTATTAAACACAAGAAATAAAACAATGGTGCCATTTGAAGAATTATATCATGTCAAAAGTGCAAACGAAGAAATATATATCTACGGACGCGAGCAGCTCGATCGTTTCACTTTGGTCAAACTCGGACTGTTTACGACTGGAACCTGCAGTTTTATCGGACCTGCAGACTAAATTGTAAACGTGTGGCCGTGTTCAGGCTAGTAAATCTAGCTAGCTAACCACAGGAGGTAGCGAGCTTCTTTAGTCTGAACAGTTTTTCTGCTCTGGTGATTAGCTAGCTAGTGGTCGGTGGAATACTTTGAAGTTCCAAGCTACCAAGCGAGGTAGCTTGAATAGAATCTAGCGCGCTAAAAGCCCATCGATGACAGATTTTAGTTATTTTAAGGTTTTGAAATGTACACAAATGTCAAGTCAGTGTTATCATCCGATCTAGCCGACTTCTAGCTCTCGCTACGACCACGTTCACTACTCGCTCCAAGGTAATTTCTCTTACCACGACAACTACCGGGTGTATTGTACGTCAATTGAGCCATCATGGATAACGAGGATCGCCAAACACCAGTCAGTAGCAGTTTTTCGCACAGTTTTAATATTTTGGTTGAAATTTCAATTGAGCACTTTGGCGATCAATTATTTGCGATTACGAAACACTTGCGCCAAGGGCAGTTATATTTCTATCTTTTAGAGGTCTTTAGAGATAGAAACAAACCAGAAGAGGGAAAAACAAAAAGTAAAACCTACTAAGTTACTAGGTCTGAACAGTACTAATTTATTAACTAGCTGCGAGTTGCTGACAGATATCTCAAGACTCTAGCTAGCTGCACGATAGTAGTCTGAACATACATACACACATGAATAAGTAGTGTTTTCAATAAAAGATCAACTACTTTAATTTACATACGAGAAAACAAAAATATTAAATTACATACATGTATATATATACTAGGGGAGCAGAGAATGAAAGTCACCGCGCTACCGGCCACTCCTAAAGACTGCTAATAATTCTTCCCTTTGGTTATTACTAAGAGGATTTCAAATGAAAGGGTATTTCATCTTCAATCTCATGTGGCCCGAGTGAAAGCCCAGATGGGCTCTTGTTATTATTATTTTTAATTGGTGTCAGACGGCTTCTGCGCATGCGTTAAAGGTCAAATTCAAACCAATCAGATTGCACTGTGCTGGTCACGCAACAATCGCCAGGTTAAATGTATTTACATAAGTGAATACAGTAAATCAAAATGGTCGACCCGCGAGGGCGAAAGCCTTCCAACAGGCTCAGGATATTTCAACTGGCGCTCTTGTTGACCATAAACATACATGAACAACCAGGAGCCGTAATACATTCGATCAGCGCTGTTTGGACAGATCCAATGTACATTTAGAAACGTAAGCGAAATACAATATCCAAACACGTTTGGATATCAACGGGTATCGAATTATAATCAAAGGTTAGATCTCGTCAGGCGCGCTCAGATAAGAAAGTTCAAAGCTCTCAGACAAGGCGAGACAAGGAGATATCACTTTCAACGAGTCATTGTCAGAAATCTATTCCATCGTGGGCGGTCTTGTACAGCTAAGGCATGTTTTACGACAGAATAAGAGTCTTTCTACTGGATTGAGAGCTCGAGACATTACACATGTCGGCTAATATGGGGAAAACTGAAACAAAAAATGAACTTTGACGGCAGAAACCCTCAATTGAGCCAAGCAGCGCTAGCTGAAATAGGGCATATATATAATATCTGAGACGTTAAATTACGTTACTGTGAAGAGGATCAAAATTCAAGTTTTGTAGCTTGAGACTGTCTTCTGCCGTGACTCGTGAGAGAAATTGGAAAAGATCTAGCTGTTTCATTCAGACACTGGCAAATTTATTGAATGCTACGGGCTTACTTTATGAGATTATTATTCATTGTGGAATGAAAGGAAACAGGTTAGCTGAAAGTTAAGTTCGAGGTAGGCTTCGACTTTCATTCCGATTCAGTGCATATATGCACGAAGGTGGGTGCACTACCAAAAGATCCAAAACGAAAGTTCAGTTACGTAAGTACTGTAAGTAAACTCTTTTTGATTTGAATAAATTTCCTCTCAGTTTGTCTGTTAATGTACTTTTCCTTCTAATTATCGCTTTATTTAACATCTGATTTAGAGTATGCGTACCTCAGAATAAATTATTTGAAAGGTCAACTGAATTCTTGTGTCGATAAGCGCAAATGTTTTTTTGTGAAACAGTCTGTGTATATGAGAAGCGGCTTAATAGAAGAGCTTTCTCATTTATAGGAATTACAATTGTTTTTCTTGCTATGAAATTTATGTTTCATTTCACATTTATTCATACAGTTTTAGCCGGACATTTCCCCGAGTTTTTGATCTATTTTCAATCAAATTCAAAGTCTGAATATGTCATTGTATTGCATTTATACACTTGAATTGCCAGTATTCTGTTCTTCGAATCCTGCGTTCTCATAGTCATGCCATAAAAGCGATTAATAGACCAGTCTGTTTTTTTGACGTTCTCACAGGCGAATTAAAGCACGACTTGATACTAAGAGGATTTCAAATGAAAGTGTATTTCATCTTCAATCTCATGTGGCCCGAGTGAAGCGGCTTAAGTGAAGCGGCCCGAGTGAAGCGGCTTTCAAATGAAAGTGTATTTCATCTTCAATCTCATGTGGCCCGAGTGAAAGCCCAGATGGGCTCTTGTTCTAGTTTAATTGCTGCTCCTGCCTCTCAAAGAAAACTAAGTTAGACAACTGAAGTATATCAGAAATAGAATTTGGGACAAAAAGAGTTCATGTTGTTTTATTGGCTCTTCTTGCACTTTATACACCGACCTGATGTGATGGATATCGCACGTTAAAAGTCCGGCCATATACCAACAGGATCTTAGACCTTCACGTCTTCTCGGAAAAGGAAGATCAGTACCGATCAGTGGACGAAGAGGCTTGAGGTTCTCCGTCCTTGTTAGAGTGGAGCTGGATGTTATTTACTAAATCGAGTTGTTTTCTATTCGAAAGTAAAATTACATTTCACACCGACATGTCAAATTATTCTTTAAAATATAATCGGTTGAAATGGCACGAAAAAGGGGGCGTGACGTCATCAGTACATCCGGGACTCAAGTAACCTTCCTTATAACACTCTGTCGGGTGTCACATGTTGATTATATACTATTTGTAATCATATTCTGTGCTTTCGTGCATAAAACACATCAGTACAATATCAAGCAATAAGAAAATTAACAGGTTAAAACTACCACGTGCTCCTACAGATATAGATTATTACAAGAAAGGTTGTGTACGGCTGAACATTTGAATCACGAGTCCGTTTGAGTTTGAGCCTGAAACGTACTGCAAAGCCTTGATGAAAATAAATACCGTCCTTACACTAAACCATAACATTTATTTTCAAGAATAAATCATTAACATTTTCAAGTGAGCTAGAAACATACATACATATATACTTCTGTTTTGTGTTTACTATTTCTTCAATATCGTGAAACACATGATTAAAAAAATCTCGATGATCGGCTAAAAACTCGTTCGTAAGTGTGAATCTTAATTATGCTCATTCGGCTATCACAATAGCCGCACGCCACCTTAAAATCACTACAAAAATAAAACAGAATAACATAAGATAGCACTAACGTAAAAGAACAATCATGAGACTAAATAAATTAAGACTGCGAGGTCGAGGTTTCTATCCGCGGGCCTGTTAATAATATTAAAGTAAAACTGACGATTACAGAATTTGTCAGTCCAGAGAAAGACAAACTTGACAATGTAAACAAAAAGTCACCCAGATAAGTTATAAGTATATTTTAAAATATAATACTATACAAAAACCCAGTAGTATACCGACATGTCATAGCCTGCATGACTGATAATTTACATTGGTATTTACTTCCCTTGCTCTTCGCTACCTTGAAAAAAGCTCAACGACGGGATTTCAATGTGTGGATTTTGAAATGGCCGTTGAAAACCCGTCATTGAGCTGAACTTTGTTGGCATGAATGGGGACATTCTCACCGCTGAAAACATGACTTTTTGTGTTACAGGGGAGGGGGAGGGGATATTAAAACAATTTTCTGGTAGTGGCACGCCAACCGACCCACTCACATTATTAATGACCGGTCCCTATATTCGAATTCAAGTTTTAATATAAGGAACTAGCCTCCCGGTTAGCTCAGTGGTTAAGCTCCGGTCTGTTGAGCGGGAGGTCGTGGATTCAAACCCCGGCCGGACCAACACTCAGGGTCTTACTGAATAACCTGAGTAGAAGGTACTGCCCATAACGAGCCAGAGATTATCGGAAGTTCGGAAATGCGTGCGGGCCGGTTGCTATGGAGTTACGTCATAGTCGTGGCAAATATCAATCATTCAGTTGTGATTTGCGGTCTTTGGTAATTACTTTATGTCAGCAAAGGATTGTACACAAAACACGTTTGAGGATCTTCGATCTTGCGGATCCTGCATTATTTCAGGAGCTGTACTTCAGTGCCAGTGGCATTTTGACAAGAGCGGGAAATACAGTATTATGAAATTAAGGTAAAGGATTGCTTCGCATACTGGACTCGGGCTTATATATATATGGACGTATCCGCTTTGCGACGTATTTTTCTCACTGAATCGAGCGGCAAATTCTCCGCAGCACTACTGGCATCTTCTGAATTTGGAAATTTGCGGCGTGAAATTTTGTAAGTTCCAGTCAAACAGCCTGGTTGCACGCACGATCCCTTCGCAGTTTTCTTCGTCACTAGCCGACGGTGTCCAAATAGAAAATAGCGGGCTTTGGGATTGGATGAATGGCTGCAGGATTGTCGATGGAAAGGTGGGTGTCTCGCTATGGCCCGCCATTCGTAAAAGAATTACGATGTTCTTTTCGTTTCGAAGGTCGTTTCGGAATGGTTTTGAACACGTTCGGAATGGTTTCAATATGTACAAATTGACTGCGTACGGTAAGATATGACTGGAACCAGTTCAACGTTTTGTCTTTGATTCCGAACTGATAAAACAGTCGGTTCGACAGGACAGTGTGGTCGACGGTGTCGAATGCGACTGAGAGGTCAAGTAGTAGTAAAATGTAGTGGTATTGTTTATAAGCATACTGGAAGAGTTCGTGTAGATTATTCAAAATTAGGTGATCTGTCAGACGTAAGGCGACAAATTTCTCGATAGCTTTGGAGACAAACTTTAGGTTGGACACAGGTCTGAAGCTAGAAAAAAATTGGTGGTCAGAAGAGGGTTTCTCCACTTTAGGACAAAGTGCTGCTTTCTTGCGCGTGGACGGCATTTCACTGTTTTTAAAAGACAGATTAACTATCTTTGTGAGGACTGGAAGTATGTCGTCAAGACAACCGGGGAAAACATAGTAGGAATCGGATCGAGCATCCAGGACTTCTTAGCACTGGGGCCAATGACTGTGGAGAGTTTTTGGACAGTTGTGGGAGTAAAGCACGTAAGTTCACATTGGAGACTGTATAAGTCAATATACATATTACACTTGTTCTCAATAACACGTGCAGGTTCGAAACGAAACTCCTGACTTCGAAGTCGTTTCTGGTGGATGTCAATCAAACGGTTTCCATGGAGTTTGAAGTGAACCGTTGTGTGAGTAAATTCGGGAAACTAGCATTTTATAAACATGGCAAAGTCTTTCCCAAAGTCGCATAGATGGAGAGTAATCATGCTTAGAGCCAAGGGTTTGCAAAATAGGGAAATCACATAAACTTTATGTGTGAGCGAGCGGTTTGTGTATAAGATCAAAATAGGGAAATCGCATTAACTTTGTGTGAGCGAGCGGTTTGTGTATAAGATCAAAATAGGGAAATCGCATAAACTTTATGTGTGAGCGAGCGGTTTGTGTATAAGATCAAAATAGGGAAATCGCATAAACTTTATGTGTGATCATGAGCGAGCGGTTTGTGTATAAGATCAAAATAGGGAAATCGCATAAACTTTATGTGTGAGCGAGCGGTTTGTGTATAAGAAATCTGATTGTTTATATAGCTTCAAAGGTCTTGGAAAAAGAATTATAGTTATTTTTATTCATCCAGTTGCAGATATGCTCCTTATAAGAGGTTTTATCGAGCAAAACCCTCGAGCTCTACCTGGCCTCGACGAGCTCCAGGCATGGATACAACATTCGACAGGGCAAATATATTTTTTGAAACTCTCAGGACATGGATTATCGGCAATGCTCTCCACTCTCGACTGACATTTCGGCCCGGGGGGGGGGGTACTTACATGAAAAATGGGTATGTATGTGAGGCCAAGAGGCTCAAACCCTGACCCTGTTTGACCCAATCCGAGCTCCAAAACCCTGATTGCCCCCTTTTGGGGAAAAAAAAAACCTGATTGCCCCTTCTTTAAATTGTTTTCAAAACACGGTCGGATATATATCCCGGCCGGTATACCGCGTACCGGGATTGCATGCAAAATACGGAACATTTCAAGTCGTGACGTGGCATTGGGTAAACAAATCAGCAGATGAAGTACATAGATAAGTACTGAAGTACGAATTAGCGGCGTCACGATGTATGGCAACCTCAGTGCTTGCATGTGGGCAGGCGATCAAAATCCGGCAACAGAATGTCTTTTTTTGACATAGTAGCTAAAAAAAACTGAACCCTAACTGCCTAAAAAATACTGAACCCCGACCCTGACTGTATCCCAATTATACTCAAATCCTGACCCTGATCTGCCCAAATCAGGTCAAAACCCTGACCCTACCAGCCCAAACTGAGCTCAAAACCCTGACCCACCCGGGCGGCACATACATAATATGTCACAAACAGGAGTACCCCCCCGGGCATTTCGGTGAGGAATTCAAGCAAATAACAATCGTTTTTCGGCTTAGTATCCGCCATATCTCTACCTATGTCGCCTCAAATTACTTATGATTTCGTTGACCTCCTACACTATTTATGTTTCCTCCACATCTGGGAGTTGTATGGCGACGTTTTATTTAGCATGCAGACCAGTGTTGCCATAGAAATATAGTTGAGTGACATCCACCAAATTGACGTTTTCCGTTGGAAATTCAATTTCGAACCTGCACGTGTGATTGAGAACGAGTGTAATAGGTTTCGTAGAAGAACTGTCAATGTCTAGTTGATTTCTAATCTTAGATATTTTATTTTTGAAATAATCTGAAAATTTGTTGCATAGATCTGTGGTGGACTGACAGGTGGGAAAAAGCTTCTCTGGTTTGCGGTGTAGAAGATGATCTATAACATTGAATAGGGTCTTGTGGTTGGACTTATTTTCAGCGATTAAAGTTGAGTAGAAGTTGATCTTAGCGGTTTTGATCAGATCTCTAACTGACGGTCTATATGCAATTGGGATTTCCGCCGATCTCTAGTCGACGACGCTTGGACTTAGCAGTAGCGATTTCTTCAGTAAACCATGATGCAGCTGGACGTGACTTGACAACGCACTTGCGGAGGGTGCGTGAGCATCGATCAAGAGAGAAAGTTCAGAGTGGTATTGTTCGCACAGATTCAGCAATGAAGTCGCGGGCGCGGAGATCAGAAGCGAGTTGGTAAGATCGAGACGAAATGCCTCAATGTCATTTGGGCGCAGTTTACGATAGCACTTTTCCAGCTTTGGTGCGGACGCTTTGACCAGAGATAGATCACAGTGGACGACGTAGTGATCAGAGAGGTCAGCGTCATGTACAGAGCAATTCAAGACAGCAGTATGCTCGTCTGAGCGGGTTATAACAAGGTCAAGGGTGTGGTTGCTTTTATGTGTTGAGCTGGACACATACTGTTTTAGGTTGTGATAGCTCAGTAGTTGCAAAAATGAAGTACTCTGAATGTCTGGAGGTCTCTCAATGTGAAAGTTGAAGTCGCCGAGAATTAGTAGTTTCGAGGGTGAAGAACGGTAAATAATAGCGATACGAAGAGCTGATGTAGTAGAATATAATAATAGTTCAAAGGTGGATGAAACTTAAGTCCCCCCCCCCCCCCCCCCCCAATTCCAATAAATAATGATCACTCCCTTAAGAGAGAAGCGAAAGCACCAATCTAAAAGTATTTGAAATGATAAAGTACTAGATATATAGCTAAATAATCTTAGAAAAAGTATGTTATGTAGTTGAAAGGTGAATTATATTTTGCAACATGTTAACCAGGCATAAAAATACTAGATATAGATATGAAGTATCCAATTAAGCGCCGTGATGTGTTTACAAGCAGGCGGGACCACTCAACTCGGCTGCCCCGGTTACCCTAGCGCTAGAGTTACCTGTCTGAGAGCTAGGGCTATGTTTTGCCCTTGTAAACGGTTTGCTAGGGTAACCCGCCTAACAGGGTCAACTATTCTGGAGCCAAATTTGACATTGCAAGTTTCTGGAGTGCTCTAGCAATTAGTAGGTAACAACAACATTCTAAGATACTAGACAGCTGCGTTAATCCACCAAAACCCGCCAAAACTCTACTCGTGTCCGCCATGTTGTTTTATATGCTTGAATGATTTTGGCGGCCTCACAGGATACCAAAGAATCGGTAAAATCACTTCCACAGATCTGTTTGAAACGGATAATAATGAAAGAAAAATGAAAGAGTAATATTAGTAGCACATCCCCCACCCCCTCCCCCTAATTTTCGTCCAGCCCACCCCTACGTATAATTAATGAACGGTCCCTTACAAATATATTAATATATTAATGAACGGTCCCTAAGAGACTTCAAACTGGCTTGTGTTGAGTTGACCCGGGAAGTAGGATAACACTACCTGAATCATTTTGCTTGTAAAGATGAAAGTTACCCTAGTGCCAGGGTAACCCTATTTGCTTGTACACGGGCCGTTAGATACTTATTGAGCGATACGAGGAAGGGGTAGACTGAAAAAAATACTAGTCGCTGTTTTCTCGGCAGGATATGAAGGGGTTTAAAAGCAGGGTGTCGACCAAAATTAACAATTCCGGGTTTTTTTACTTAAGGAAGTATGAATGAAAAGCATTTCTTTCATTAAATAAAACTGAAAGTGCATCTGGCAATGTTCATTAAGAATCGTCGAAGAAGATATTGATAAATAGGACGCCAGTTGTAAAAAATGGGCTAGACAACGGTAAAAAAAAACACAACACATGGCAAACGTAAGAATACATAATAAAAACTTGTACTCCATGCTTCACGTTCAAAGACTCACATGCACTCTTGTATAGTTAGTAGAAACAACCGACAACACTGAACCTCTCGATAACGCGTAAACGCAACCAAAAGCTCGAACACATGCTTGTATTTTTATATTCGTATCTCCGTAACTATAGAAACAGAAAACAACAACAAGAGGTCTGGGGTTGAGAATGGCATGCGCAGTTAGAAATATATAGGGTCTGGTACGAGATTGTCGAAACCATTTCGAAGGTTTTCAAAACCATTCGGACATCAGTTTCGAAACCATTCGGACAGTTTTCGAAACCATTTCGAAAGTTTTCGAAACCATTCCGAAAGTTCTCGAAACCATTCCGAACGTGTTCAAAACCATTCCGAAACGATTTTCGAAACGAAAAGAACATCGTAATTGTTTTACGAATGGCGCTCCATAATAGCGAGACACCCACCTTTCCATCGACAATCCTGCAGCCATTCATCCAATCCCAAAGCCCGCTATTTTCTATTTGGACACTGTCGGCTAGTGACGAAGAAAACTGCAATGGGATCGTGCGTTTGACTGGAACTTACAAAATTTCACGCCGCAAATTTCCAAATTCAGAAGATGCCAGTAGTGCTGCGGAGAATTTGCCGCTCGATTGAGCGAGAAAAATACGGCGCAAAGCGGATACGTCCATAAGCCGAAGCACGAGTCCAGTATGCGAAGCAATCCTTTACCTTAATTTCATAATACTGTATTTCCCGCTCTTGTCAAAATGCCACTGGCACTGAAGTACAGCTCCTGAAATAATGCAGGATCCGCAAGGTCGAAGATCCTCAAACGTGTTTTGTGTACAATCCTTTGCTGACATAAAGTAATTACCAAAGACCGCAAATCACAACTGAATGATTGATATTTGCCACGACTATGACGTAACTCCATAGCAACCGGCCCACACGCATTTCCGAACTTCCGATAATCTCTGGCTCGTTATGGGCAGTACCTTCTACTCAGGTTATTTTAAGACCCTGAGTGTTGGTCCGGCCGGGGTTTGAATCCACGACCTCCCGCTCAACAGACCGGAGCTTAACCACTGAGCTAACCGGGAGGCTAGTTCCTTATATTAAAACTTGAATTCGAATATAGGGCCCGGTCATTAATAATGTGAGTGGGTCGGTTGGCGTGCCACTACCAGAATATTGTTTTAATATCCCCTCCCCCTCCCCTGTAACACAAAAAGTCATGTTTTCAGCGGTGAGAATGTCCCCATTCATGCCAACAAAGTTCAGCTCAACGACGGGTTTTCAACGGCCATTTCAAAATCCACACATTGAAATCCCGTCGTTGAGCTTTTTTCAAGGTAGCGAAGAGCAAGGGAAGTAAATACCAATGTAAATTATCAGTCATGCAGGCTATGACATGTCGGTATACTACTGGGTTTTTGTATAGTATTATATTTTAAAATATACTTATAACTTATCTGGGTGACTTTTTGTTTACATTGTCAAGTTTGTCTTTCTCTGGACTGACAAATTCTGTAATCGTTAGTTTTACTTTAATATTATTAACAGGCCCGCGGATAGAAACCTCGACCTCGCAGTCTTAATTTATTTAGTCTCATGATTGTTCTTTTATGTTAGTGCTATCTTATGTTATTCTGTTTTATTTTTGTAGTGATTTTAAGGTGGCGTGCGGCTATTGTGATAGCCGAATGAGCATAATTAAGATTCACACTTACGAACGAGTTTTTAGCCGATCATCGAGATTTTTTGAATAATGTGTTTCATGATATTGAAGAAATAGTAAACACAAAACAGAAGTATATATGTATGTATGTTTCTAGCTCACTTGAAAATGTTAATGATTTATTCTTGAAAATAAATGTTATGGTTTAGTGTAAGGACGGTATTTATTTTCATCAAGGCTTTGCAGTACGTTTCAGGCTCAAACTCAAACGGACTCGTGATTCAAATGTTCAGCCGTACACAACCTTTCTTGTAATAATCTATATCTGTAGGAGCACGTGGTAGTTTTAACCTGTTAATTTTCTTATTGCTTGATATTGTACTGATGTGTTTTATGCACGAAACTCACAGAATATGATTACAAATAGTATATAATCGACATCTGACACCCGACTGAGTGTTATAAGGAAGGTTACTTGAGTCCCGGATGTACTGATGACGTCACGCCCCCTTTTTCGTGCTATTTCAACCGATTACACCTTTGTTCCGTCTATTAAAGAATAATTTAACATGTCGGTGTGAAATGTAATTTTACTTTCGAATAGAAAACAACTCGATTTAGTAAATAACATCCAGCTCCACTCTAACAAAGACGGAGAGCCTCAAGCCTCTTCGTCCACTGATCGGTACTGATCTTCCTTTTCCGAGAAGACGTGAAGGTCTAAGATCCTGTTGGTATATGGCCGGACTTTTAACGTGCGATATCCATCACATCAGGCCGGTGTATAAAGTGCAAGAAGAGCCAATAAAACAACATGAACTCTTTTTGTCCCAAATTCTATTTCTGATATACTTCAGTTGTCTATCTTAGTTTTCTTTGAGAGACAGGAGCAGCAATTAAACTAGAATAAGTGTTACCCGAATTGCGGGATTGATTCATCTTGTGACGTAACAATGGAAACCTACGGAATTTTATTGTAGTCAGCTTTGTCTTGAGAGGGAGTTGATTCGATCATGTTATGACGTCACAGGATCCATGGAAAGTAAGCAAAATTAGGAATCAAATGACAGAAATGTTACGAAATTTGCAAGATTAATACCTTTTTGTGAGAAACAAACACAATAATACAACATGTTTTATTTATTTTTGACATTATACTTGCATGCGCCTTCAACAACATTACGGGGCTAATCCTCGGATACCTCCATAGACTAAACCACGTGGATATGACAATGCCGGTGCCGTAATCCGATTGTAACAATATAATCATCACCACCATCCTTTCGTCTAATAGCAAGAGACACTAATTTAAGTATTACAAGGAAGTTTCGAAGCCAGATTTAGAATGAATACGTTTTTCGCTCTTCGCTGAATCTTCTCCATGCAGGGTATCATAGTTCAACGAGGCTAAATCGTCGTTAAAACTAGTCTCGTGTAACATCACCTGAAAGGGCTGTGTCATGGTAAGAGACCTTTCAATTGTATCTGCTGTCCGGTACGAACACGGTTATTTTCAGCGATTTCCATATGAACTGACCCGAATCGCTCGCACACGTATGATGGCAAAAATCAAAGAAAATATGGAAAAATGACTAACAAACTATTGCGAAATTTACCACATTTATAGATCTTCTTACCTTAGAGCTCTTCACTTGTAACATCTAGTACCTGAAGAAGGCTGGTTTGGCCAGCCGAAATATTGTAATATTCAATGAAAATCCTACGTTGTGTCAGCTTTGCCGTAGTCCTTGGACTTCGTATTCATTTTGGCTGATTATATCTGACTTAGATCCAACGTAGCAACCAGCAGGATTTTCGTCCACCGTCTTTGCCATTTCTCAAGTAAAGATATAGTTTGCAAGGAAAATATTGAAAATCATTCATTTCAATCAAGCATTGACAAGGGGAGTTTAATTAACTGTTTGTATCAGTACCAATACAAAAATGAAAGGCTGATTGTACGGTTAGGGAAATATATAATTATTACCGATATTTCGGTTGGCAGCCAACCTTCCTCAGGGTATATAAGTATATATATGGCCATATATATGGTTTTAATAGTATATATTTCCCTAACCGTACAATAAGCCTTTCATTTTTCTATTAGTATTCGTATATATCTGCTGATTAGATCCCATCCAAGGTGATCCGGTTCTTGCAATTCGTCCGAATTGGTCCTTTCATCAAGTAGTTTACAACTCGAACTATGACTCCATACTGACATGCGCAGTATCATGACATGCGCAGTATCATGACATAACGGCTTTTACACTCAAACTATTGTTGAACGTTGAGATGGTAGCGGGATGTGTGTTACATGTTACATGACATTTAATAAGCCAATGAAAGCATCGTGGCTTGATTGTATCTGGAAATCGTATGAATTTGTAAAAAATGTAATATAACTGCTTCCTGAAAAGCTCAACATTAAGATATGCAAATACCAAGGAAGAATGATCAAATGGTGACTTTTAATGAGTTTTATTCAGCACAACTGGCAAATATATTTTGACAACAACAAATCGATCGAGAAAGAGTATTTTACAAGTCACTAACCCGCTCAGGCAATTACATTAACAAGTCACGTGATGGGGACCCGCTACGCATTGGACGTGAGGGGGCTGGAGCAAGCCGTCCGTCCCTGCTCTATTTCAAGTTTTGCTTTGTTGTTTTGCCATTTTAAAGTGGTGATATGATAAAAAAAACAATGCTGGTCTGGGATTGGTCGGGAAAATAATTGGCTCTCGGTACCTACGTCATGACCTCGATCCAAATATTTTCCCGTTCTGCCCCAGTCCCACTCAGTCAACAAGTACCCGTTATTTACATTGGTGGTCAATAGTCACAAAGGAAACTTCAACCTTGTCAGATAAACAGCTTGCAAAAATAAGTTATTCTGTGAAATGTGAGCACCATACAGTAGAACCCTGCAAACTCGAACTCCCAATGGAAACCAAAAATAGTTCGAGTTAGCGGGGGTTCGAGTTATCGGGGTCGGTGTAAATACTGAAGAACTAACATTGAACTAACCAAGTTGAGAAAACTTCAAGAAGCATTTAAATTCGGATTATACTACGTTTGTGTACTAGGCAATTAAAATCGTTATCCTGTGCGGTCAGAATGTCAATATAGTGACCAGATTTGGGTCTTTATAAATGGGCTTGAATTGCTGTATCAATAAAGATCCAATATTCCGCCGACAAGTCAATCAGCTATGTTCTGACACTCTGAAGCTTCCCAAATTATGTTCTAGAAATAGAGTTTGAGTCGGACGTGGAACATTTTAGCCAAGGGAAATTAAAATAAGTACGAGTTTAACGGGGAGTTCGAGTTATCGAGGTTTGAGTTAGCCGATAGTAAATGACTAAAAATAGGGGCAAACTCAAGGGAAAGGAGTTTGAGTTCGAGATAGCGGGGAGTTCGAGTTATCCGGGTTCGAGTAAGCTGGATCTACTGTAGTTTCATTGCTACCTGCCCTACTTTCGTGTTTTTTCCAAAGGTTTAAATGCTAATAACTTTGAAACAAATATTAAGTTATAAAACCCTGAAGTTGCATACTATAAACAATTTCGTACTGTTCGTTCAGAAGACAGTGCCTATTTTTCTGCAAATGTTTAAATTCTGAATCTCTACAAATTAGGTTACACCTTTTATGAAAGGTCAAGAAAAATAAGGGATAGATGTCCTTTAGTTTCTTTTGATAAGGTCTATAACCCACGTGCGAAATATATTTTTAATACCTCCTCTGAAAATCACATCCGTGAGAGAGCTTCCTGATAAAATATTATTATTACTAACAGGGATCCATTTTACGCGCGCAGATCAACAGCTCGGGCTGCCTGTGGTATGAGCGTAATACACAGACAGGCCAACACTTAGCGTATTATTATATAAGATTATTATTATTATATTAAAAAAAAACGTTGTCGGTCAGTTTTACTCAAGCTAACGCGGCGAACAGACCTGATCATTAGTTCTTTATTTGACTATCTATCTATTTATTTAGTTATTTAATTTTATGAGCTCGCTGTAATTGGCCTTAGCTGTTGCGTTCATCCTGCATTTATTATTTTATTTCTACTTTAGTGTAATTTTTGAATACTATCGTTCGTGGTGTCCTTTCTGTTATGATGTCTTTTTTTTATTTCAGGCGAAGCTTAATAATAAACACTGCTTTTTTTCCAGGTAAGTCTTATTCTAATTTGTTGTGACCTGTGGTGTGCGTCACATTTTCTTGGAAATAAGCAAAAAAAGGCCAGAAAAAAAAAATACGCGAAACCCTGGTTGTATTGTGTACTTCCTGGTTGGTTGTTTGGATTCGATCTTGCGATTGCCACATTAGGATCATCTCCCCATAGGCGCGATTCTCCTAAACGAAATAAAAAAACGATGAAGGTTAATAGAATGTATGAATTGGGGGGGGGGGGGGGGGGGGTGTTGTCAGTTAAAATTTTGGCCGTTTGTCAGTAGTCAGTTAACCCCATTCAGATTCAGACCCTCTTAATAGTACACTCTCACCCCAACGATCTTCATATGAGCCTGATATACCTCTATTTTAATACGGTAATTTCAATAAGCTAAACTTCTTTACATGAAAGCCGTATATGTAATATGTAAGTAGTAATATACACCGTATTAAAAAAAGGAAACAACTACTACCGACTATTACTGTGATGAAGTGAGGGCCACGGACACGGTTTTGGGCTCTGAGTCGCAGACCCTACATGGGGAGAAACGGAAACGATGAAATCGCCGTTCTCCCTCAAGTAGGGGATGCTGTACGCAGGCTACTCCTCTCGGTATGCAAAGCTTCCTATATAGCATTTTGTCCTCGGTACACGGTCAATGATTAAATTCTTATCACTTTTAGCTTTGTCTAAGCCTAGATCTATAGGGATTATTTGCAGAAGTAATCGAAGAGAGATTGGTAAGATACTTAGGTACTCTTTGGTTTATGTTGTCGTACATAATTATTCTCAACTGTTTGTCCCTTCTAAGGGTCAGATTATCCCAGTTTATTTCATTTAGTATATCGGCAGATCTGACGTCATACCCTTGCGAGGTAATGATACGCGCTGCACGATTTTGTTATTTCTGTAACCTACTGGCTCGGCCCTTGTTAAGAATTCCTAATACTAATATCGCAATAGTCAAAAAGAGACTATCAGGGCATTATATATAATTATTTCTAGCACCTCTTGTGATAAAAGGAATCGTACCTGTTTTAAACCACTAATAGCACGGCATACTTTGTTGCTTAGATTCAGTCAATATGTGTCCTATTTTAGATTATTATCAAGGTATACTCCACGATATTTGGATGATTTAACTTTCATAATTGGTTTGTCTCCAATACAATACAAATAGTTCCAAGATGGCAGACAGGCCGACATCAGAAGGATTATATTTAGTGGGGAAATTCAAGCTTGAGCATCCATCTATGAAGGCCATATGCATGATCAAAGAGGTTCAATGACTTTTCAGCGAGAATTTCAATTCAAGGACTTTTCAATACTGTAATTGAAGGACAATTAGTCAGATAACCCCTTCGATAAAATATAAGGTACCAATAAACTCAACTAACATGTGAATCCTCCTTCTGCAACTTCCTGACGTAGGCTACTTAAAGGAGAGGTACAGATTGTAAGGGACGATTGTCATTGATATTTACCTTTTCCTGTATCCATGTACTCAGTTCATTGTAGGTGACAATAGAGCTAGCCAGAGTTTGAATAGCGGTAACGCCATTCAAACTGATCAGGGCGATTAGAATGTAAACATGCCATGACAACGACCACACCTCAAAGCAGATGCCTGTGAAATTAAATAAAGGAGAAATTATATATAAAGTTACAGTAAATTAAAGTAAACTTCTATATTTAATGTCGGTAGCTTCTTCAGTCTAACTGACTGCTCTTCCAGGAGGCTGACAGTGCACAACTTTACCCCTTTTCTGGGAGAGCTACCGATTAAGGGAATTCAAATCTATGCAAGCTACTCGATCAGAGAATACTTGGTACGGATATGCTCGGGTCCGCGGAAGGAATCGAACTCCGGACCGTATGCTCGGCAACTGCCGTGCATTAAACCCATTGCTCTACACACACCGGCGCACCTTGAGTAAAAGTAAAAGGCGAAGGTAAATGTAATGAATAGGGAAATGAAAGGTACCCTAGAAATGGGGAGGAGTGGAAGCGATGGGGAGGGAAGGAGTGGGGCGATGATACGACTTCCTTCCCCTACCCCCATCCCCTCCCCATAATCCAATCAATGATCTTGTATGAGGTCATCTAGAAGAGAGAATACTGTTACAAAAAGCGAGACTATAAAAGTAATGACAATGTCAATCCTGTAAACGTAGTAGCTTAGATAGTGGCGATGTTTAAGCAAAACCGCCAACAAATTGATTATAGCTCAACCAAATGTTATTCTTGATTGGAAGGCCTTCAGAAGAATCAAAGCGAGACACTGACGAGACATTCATACCCTGACAAGTAACATGGTACAATAGGTAATGGAATTGCAATGTATCAGGGTGGTCAATGTATAGGTAAAAGATCTTCAAAATAAGCTAAATTTCTCATTTATTTTTTATTTCTAACCTTTACGACTAAGGTAAACTACAATAGCCATTGCAGTCGAGCACAAGCAGGTGATGATGCAACAAATAATAAAAGCCACAAGCTGCAAAACAAAAACAAAAAAACTGTGATTTGTAACAGTGGTTTATATTCGCATCAACATGATTACGTACATACCTTCCAAACGTAGGGCTATGGTAGAGCTCCACGACGGACGTTCAAGGCAACGTTGATGAGGGCGGAGGTCTGGGAGCGGCAAACCCCCCTCCCGCAAAAACGGGTTCCCCGGCCTATCCCCTCTTCGCCACTCCTTCTCTCCATCTTCGCCACTCCTACTCCCATAGTCCCCAGTCTCCCTCTCCACCACCTCTTCCCCTCCCTTCCCATCCCTACCCCCACCACAACCCCACCCCCTTCCCCCTCTCCTCCGCTCTTCCATCATCTCCCCCTTCCGTAGCCTGATTTTCAGACGGTCGAGGTTCTCCGCTCACTTCCTCCCACCTCCCGTCTGATGGAATTTGGCAGAAACCGTTTTCTGGCCATTGTTTCATTTCGACCAATCAGAGCGAAGGTTTCATTTTTAGAGAACTGAGGTATGAGTGGAATGTCTAGTGGAGCCTGCATGAAGGTGAAGCCAAATGGCGGAATATACAAACGGACTTGATATGGCTTTGGAGAAAGCGTGCGAAAACGTTCGGAATTTCTGAATTATTTCCCGAACAGAAATCGTTTCCCGGAAGGACCTTGGCCATCAACAGCTGCATCTATAGGCGACGACCAGGTAGAGCATCGAGAGGAGAAATTATGTATCCTTCTACAGCTCGCCAGAATCACGCACTTTCCTGCACTGCAGAATTCTTATGTTTTACAGCTTCAAACTTATGTCGATTTCTCAGAACTAACCCTAACAATATCCTGTTTTGAGCTGCTCTCGTTTCTTGGTGCAGCAGGAACTTTTTAAAGAGGAATTTTCGTATTTCAAGCGCATGGTCACAACACTGATCTAACGACTGGATTTGTTTACTTTACAATTTGTCAAAATCAAGACTGTTCAAAATTTTGAAAACATAAATATTTAGGCATATGTAATCCAACTTTTACCATGACATATTCACTATATGTGTTCACTCCTGTAGACATTTCATGCCATTCCATGAAAGATTTAGTCTTCTTAAGCGAAAAAGCTAATATATTTCAGCTTTTAGGACAGCAAAATTGTCAAAATAAAGTGTGTTAAAAATTCTGCAAACATAAATAATTGCCCAAATGTCGTGAAACTATTACCATGACATGACTCAGTAAGTATGTGTTTCACTGCTGTAAAAAAATCATTACATTTCATGAAAGATTTGGTCTTCTAAATGCCAACATTCTAGGAGACATTACATTTTATAATTAATACGGCAACAAAGCGGTCGAGGTCGGAAGATTAACGATTTTCCAAAGCCCGTAGCTAGTAGATTCATAAACATCGCGATATCGATGCACTTCCTATCAGATTTTCCCGGTACACGTCTGAGGATAACATGTTTCTCCACGTTCTGTTTCTATAAGTTTGAAGCTGTAGAACATATTCTGCAGTGCATGAATTAAGAGCCGTGATTCTGGCGATCTGTAGAAATTCAGTCTCCTCTCTCGATTCTCGACCTGGTCGTCGCCTTATAGATGCAGCTGTGGTAGCCAAGCTCCTTCCGGGAAACGATAAAATGTGCTTTTCTCCAATCTAGGATTACATTTAGAAATATATTACTAACCCACAGTTTAATCGTAGGTTAACGTTAGCTTCGAGAAACAGATTTTCCCTAATCATCAATTAGAATTTAAACCTTTCAGCCTATTTATAAAATAATACCATTATCCCCTCGCTTTCCTTTGTTCAGGGACATTTAATATCCCTCATCAGCATGCATATAATTTCACTAAATCAGTCCCTCATACACCATGCAAGAGAGAACTTAGGAGAGCATGCGCGCGCTGGCGAGGAGACCATCAAAGTCCCCTTGACCGCATCGTGTTAGAGTGAGTACTGGGTGAATATTATGTTGTCTAAACCCTGCGCCCTCTCTTGATTAATGAGTATGCGATTCACTCCTCTTGCATGATTCCTTATACCGCCGTCTTCCATGTGGGATGCTTAAAACCATATACGTATGGCCTTTGAAAAATTAATCAAGCACATAATTACATTATGTTTTACTGTTATTCTCCTAAAAAACAACACACCCTTTCCTCATTTTGTTAGTGGCCAATACCCATGCAGCCTCCTTAGTACACGTCCAGCTTCATGTGTGTCAAGTGGGATTAATCAACGGTTTCTGGGATCTGGGAAACCTCCACCCCACCCCTCCCACACTTCACCCTAACCTTTAATGATTAATCATTAACAGAATGATGTACATCCAAGGGTGGAGTGGGTAGGTAGTTTCTAGAAACCGGGATTGAGCCGACAAGTGTATACGTATGCAGGTATTTCACAACCAACTTACCGCATAAATATTCTTGTTGCTTACTGCCACAAATCCACGATGGAACTGATGAGGCCTAATAAGTGAAATTAACACATCGTAGCGAGTTGTTTCTCTGCAAAGTTTTGAACATGTTATGGCGTCATTTCTATGATCAATGAGAGTACAGACAATGGACAAAGCATGCTATTTGTTTCATTTTACCGCGAACAGCAAAACACTTAGCTTCAAACGAGTGCGTAATAAACTGCTCTCGATTCGAAAAGTAACAAGGAAACGTAAACACTTTAGGCTTAAAAACGTATAGATATCCTGAACAGGGAATTTAAAAATCACCTAGAATTTTTTGTCTTGCTTTTGAGGTTGAGCTAGTCACAAACTGACAGTCGGCTACAAATTCGCTGATTTTATTCACTCGAGAGAAAGCTCATGTTCTGACAAATGGCAGGATACAAGGAAGTTCGGCTCACCGATTAACTGAACTTATATCATTGATGAAACAACCAGAAATGCAGGCGTCCTATTTGGGAGCAGTGCTATATTTGAACGAGGAAATGCTAGTGAAATCCTCAATTTCATTTTTTTTGTGTATCACATCGTAACTTTCTTGTTACATGTCAAGATTCTCTCCCAAAATCAATTATAACTGAACCACAAATTCGCCGAAAATATATTTGCTCGTCTCGAGAGAGAACTCAAATTTTGACAAATGGTACAATCCAGCAGCCCACTGATCAGGAGCGTCCACTCCGCATACTAGGCCAATGTCACAGCGTTTTCCACAAGTTAGGTTATATTAGGTTATGATTAGGTTATGAGGTTATGATTAGGTTATGATTAGGTTACGATTAGGTTATGAGGTTATATTAGGTTATGATTTCATATCATAGCTACATATTTTTAGAACGGTTTTCCCGCTATTCTTGGTTGCAATCATTCCTAAGGAAATACAATCACAAAAGCGTAGCAGCCATGTTGGTTGGTATAACGAGAGTAGCCAATGAGGCATCTTTTGCGCCGCCACTGATGCAACCCACCAATTGCAGGAAATATAATCTAAAAATAGCCCAACTTGTGAAAACGCCGTGACACCTGTATAGGAGATATGGACGCTCCAGGGTATGACCTCCTGCACAATCCCAGTGTTAAAATACTTGTGAAATCCTCATTTTCTTGCTTTTACTATTTACACAATTTGAATTCCCAAATACATGCGAGTAACGTTTATTTTCATTGTGTGTACATTATCAATACATTGTCAGGAGCATTGTTAATATGCTTTGCATATACATGGGTATGACGACTTTCAATGCAAGCAGTGCGGCACGTTAAACGATGCATATTTCATTATTGCGGTCGGTCTTTGCAAATACGCGGCTTGGGTGGTAGATCAGAGAGTGGGCCACACTAAGAGCCATGGCCGCCTGGCCAGACAGTACCGCTCCAAACGAGCCACAGTATTGGCTTACCCAACAATACAAACACCCTAACCTTCAGAACGAGCAGTACAAAACAATAGAGCTACAGGATAACGATCCAATCAGAATACAAGTCTTGATATCAGTATTGTATTACTCAGAGACTACAGAACTTTATGAAAAAGAGCATTTCAATCAACTCTACGAGTTCAGTGGTCACTAATCTGGTGACCCCGGTTTTCCTCTCTTAATGTTGTACAATATCTTCTGGAACATGGCTTATAACTTTACCTGTGAATGGGAAGGCTCTATGTTATTTAAACAGGGGTGTAGCCAGGTGAGCGTTTCAGGGTTACCCCCCCCCCCCCCTTCGTGATTTCCAAAGGGTTAAAAAGCTCTGTAAGATGAGAGATCGCCAGACTCGGAAACCCCCCCCCCCCCCCCCCCCCCCCCCCCGCGGAACTCCTGGCTACTGTCTTGATAAATTGTAAAAGTACCGTACACAAGTCATCGGTGGAAAACTAAACTTTAGAGCTCTGTGATGTACAGCTTCGTACCATCTACAGCAAACGAAGGATATGAGTTGGCAAACTCAAGCTCATTAAGGCCTTGGAGCTTTATAGTAAGGCAGCAAAGAGCATTTGCCCGCAACAGAAAATCACTAAAACTTTCATAAATTTGCACAGTGATACGATACAACTTTCATTTTTTCGTAAGAAGATTAAACTAATGTACCTCGACATTTTTATACTGAATTAAGATGTTACGTGACATCTAAATTATGATGACGATTTAGGCAACTATGTTTATTGATCAAGGAGATATATATAATAGACAAAATTCGAGGTCACGTGACCTATTCTGCATAATTTCGCTTTAAACCGTAATAGTTGGTGTACCGGCAAAACGTGATTCTATGACCCTCAAAGCAAGAAACAGAATACTAATTAAGATTTTACTTATCTATGATCCCCACCACCGCATATTGCTCAGATGGCTCAGTAACTAGTCGATAACCATACCAATGTCGTAACTCGTCAAAATACCATACCAATGTCGTAACTCGTCAAAATATGCAAACATGACACTTTTGATAAACATTTAATAACAACTGGGACGTAGTGCTGTATTTTGCAAATTAAGCCTCGTTTCCATGGAATCCCAGGCCTTAATTGGCTTGTGAAAAAAACACTGAAAAAAGGTAAGAGCTTTTGTATGTCTTCCCCTCAGACACTCAGTTGGAACGACGAATGATCTTTTTAGGGCTACTTAGGGGTTGTATCAAGGAACAGGCCTTTTTCCATGAGAAGTAAAGTGGGCTTTGGTGTCCACATTTGAGAACAATAGCGATTCGCAAGTGTGAACATTTTTGCATGCTCCTTATTATTCGTGTGCACGAGATGTTATCGACGCCATGTTGTCGGATACCTTGCTTGTTCCATCAACAATATTCTTTCAAATTTGAATCTCTGGCGATTTGTTTGCAAGCCAAGAATAAGCTGGCATGGGTGTTTTTTTTTCGGATTGGGTCACCTGTGGCACGCGGTCAAAATGG